>CAAKHD010011844.1:114217-129756 GCA_901007705.1 Fistularia tabacaria
TCCCGTGGGATGAGAGGCCATGCCACTTGGTGTCCGCCACTATACATACACATACACATATACATATATATATATATATATATATATATATATATATATATATATATATATATATATATATATATATATATATATATATATATATATATATATATATATATATATATATATACACACACACATACATTGTGATATACTCAATTTGAGCATATGTACAAATTCATTTGTTGGATTTTGAAGATTTAAGCTTTCGGGAGGGGTTCTCGTAAAGAGCTATGACTGAAGTTTCAGAGAACCAGATACAGAAAGATGAAAGATACAAAATATTTGCGGATTGCTTTGATGCTTTCAAAAGCCACTCAGATGTGCTTGGGAGTTCAAGGACTCTGGTATTAAGACCCTGCTGTTTCTGATTCCAATCATGTAACTCTGTGAGCTTTTTAGATAAAGAAGTAATTTTCTTTGCAAATATTCCAATGCTGAAACTTCTGTTGCATAGCCTTTCCTTTAGTCCACAATTTCACAAAGCTGGTTCCCTGGTGCATTCATACTTTTTTAGACAATCCGAAGATTTTCTTTTTCTTTTTGTTGTGTTGGTTTTCCAGTTTATCAAATTCAATGGTCTTAACGTCATCTACATGCCAACAAGTGACTGTAAGCTTGTGTTAATTTTAATTGGATGCGTTCTATGTCCTACACAAATTGATTGACATGCAAAACAACATACTCGTGTTGCATTATCTGGGAAAAACAAAATGACAATATTACAAATCAATGGTATGTCCGTCTTCTTGAACACTTGCCAGATTAAGTGAAAACTGTTTTTCATCAATTTTAACAGACAGAGACAAAAAACTAGGTCTATAACAGAGCTCACAGACCCGGCATGAATGATTTATTTCAAAAGTTAGGTCTTGGTCTCTAATTCGGAGGACTTCAGTGAAAAATGGGAAATAATATTTACCTCATCAACTCCATTAAAAGATATTCAGTCATTTCTTTTTCCCTGCTTTAAGGAGGATTTTTGAGGACAAATATGCTGTGAAATCAGTGGAAAGCATTCAAATTTGACAGTAGCCTAGTGACTTTTATTTGTATTATCAATACATTTCTAAATGCACTGTGGTCAGCAAAGAAAGAGCTTTATTGTGCAGGGAAACACGTTTCCACACTGTACACATGACAATAAACACTTTGAATCTCTCTTTACGATCCTCTCTGTTTCTAAATGATGGTGTGTGGTTAACTTTTCCTTCTTAATTGTGCATTCCTTCATTGATAAGGTGTGCGCAAAGACCTTTGATGGCATTCATGCAATCAAACTTCCAAAGAAAAGAAGAGGAAGAAGATGGTCCATTTGTTCTTCTCACATTTTCTTTCATCTACCTACATGGAAAATGGGTAGTATATGGCTTCCAAATGCAAACGGTAGTTATTAAAAGAGTAACATACGGTCAAAGTGTTTGCTCGGGTTTGGGCTGCTGTTCAGTCACAGAGATATCCAGTGTCTATGGGTAAGCTCAGGGAATTTTAATCCAGGGCAAACTCTGCCGGTTCAAAATTGCAAGCATGTCAGGAAAGCTTCAGAATCATGACAATGTAGGGACACGACTGAAACAGAAAGATATCGCATTATTGTCTCCAAGGGGGAGGGGGAGTGGGCACTGAGGGGTGTGATAATATGTTTATTCTGTTCTGTGATATGATTGCTTTGGGGCACAAATGAGGGTCGGGAATGCAGTTGTGAAGTAGCTCAAGCTGGACTGCTGTTGCACTTGCTCAGTAAAATGTAGAAAGGGGACATACGTTAAAAACAAATAAAAGTCAATGTAATACCTACTACTACATGTTGTTAATTTTATATGCTGTAGCTTGGTATATGTTCAAGGCATTAAAATCACTTGCATTATTATATTTTAATTAATGTTTATTTTAAAGGGTCTTTCGGCGCCCAAGTCAGTTATTGGATTTGAATTAGGTAACCAATGAATGACGTCAAATGATGTCAGAGAAAAAAAGAGCTGAACTTTCCCAGATACCCAAAGGTATGCAGTATATTTGAATACTCAAAATGTACACTGCATCCTCACTCAGTTTCCACCATTTATGAGAACCACTTTCAGAGTGGAAAAATGTAATCTCTGTAAAAAGTCTCTTTAGTTATTCATTTGTTCAATTTCATAATCCATATTTTGGCCAAACAACCCCAAGGTTTTCTGTGAGCAGATCATAATCAAATATTCAAAATCAATATGACGAGTACAATCAATTATCATGCTTTAAAAATACAAAATAGTTTCATACTTCACGACTTTTCATATGAATTATGGGGCTGTTTGACATTAAAATGTATTTCCGTATTTCAAGGGTCTTTCATGCCTTTGGACGTAAACACAGGGAACTTATAAGAAAAGTGGTGTATGGTTAAAAGGCTACTGATTTTCAACTATTGCTTTTTACAAAGCTATTTCTTTGACACTTTCTTTGACAGTTCAGCCCAATTAATGGCTGAAAGACAAGTGGCTAGTGATTAGAGATTTTGTAGATACATAACTCGACAGGATTGCTGGCAGGAACACAAATTCATCAAGATTACTCTGGGATCCCAATCGAATTGAGTTCAGCAACCAATTATTTTATCGGGGTCCTTACTTAACTTTACAGTCAGCCTCAACATTAAAATGGCAATAAAGTTTCTGATTTTCCAGGGAGTGATGAAGACTTCTGAAACACTAATGGGGAGTTGAACTTTTCAGTTTGATGTGCTGGCTTGTACCTAAAATAATTGTTATCAAAGAAATAGCTCTTGTGTAACACAGTTGCTCATTTAACTTTGATGTGTTACCAAATGCCAGTCATGTACTGGTTCCAAAGTAGATATGCGCAACTTTCAAAATCGTAAACACCCGAAAGAAGCTGCTTTGCACCTCTGTCGTAGTTAGTTAAAGTGTAAGAATTCATCGTGGTCCAAGTGTCTTTGTTTAGTTGACAGCAAATACAGCTGAATGTTGAATTCATGGGCCAAGAAAATACTCTTGATGAGGTGCAGCTTCCAGAATATATTACCTCCAAATGTGACTTATTAAGCTTGATCTTACTCCAATTTTTTTCTACAACTGTAATCCTGTTCTTGATTGGTTAAGAATATAGTTCATATGTCAAGGGTTGTCTTCATATTTCATTGAGTGCAGCACCCCCAAAGTCAGTTAATGGCTATTTCTCCTCTCGCACACAATAAGGGTGTGAGGCGTTCTATTCCAGGAAAAAAAAAAAAAAATCCACCTTCATCGCCTTGGAGTCACATTGACACCCTGGCATTTCATTCCACTGGCACTTCGATGATACTCAGCCAAAGTGACAGGGAATTGCAAGGCCTATTTACACATTCTACTGTACTTGAGTAGAGTATCACATTTATTTTTTGAATTTTGGATTTAAAAAAAAATTAAAGTACAATTTCTTATAACTATTGGCTTTATTTTCTTTTTTAAATATGCTCTGTAAATGCTGTGCTGCACAGAGTATTCTAAATGAATACTGTATGTGCTACCCTTGAATATTGTACAATTGCATAGTCTTGTTACTTCAAATCTGTAGGTAGTATGTCAAACACGATCAGGCTAAAACATTTAACTACTGCCATATGTACTTTTCTGAGGTAAACACATGATTCATTCTGGATAATGAGTAGATTTGCACTTAAAGTACATGCAGTTGATAATAAATCTGTTCTTTTTTTTAAGTATGATTTCATTCAATGAATCAGCTCAGTGCACCTTCCTACATCATTTACTTTGCTAGGTTAACAGGACTGGATAGCAAAACATTTTCTTCAGCTTAACTAATGTGGGCTTTATTATAAAATCTGCATAGTTAACATAAATCTCACACAGAGCACAAAGACCCTCCAGTATTACAGCAAATAAACAGTGCTAAATGGCCATTGAACACCTCATTCTTCACAATCTCTAATAACACTGCATGATGTAATAACAATGGATGATGTAATACCTTGACAAGATAAATAGTCATGTTATGAGAAACCTGCCTTTTTCAAGAGCAAAACTGAATACACACAAGACATTCCTCTGCAGTTTTCTTACTTCTTCATCAATTATTATCTCGATACACTAGTGCATAAGAAACGGGCATAAACAAAAAGAATGTCAGAAGAATTAATTCTTTTTTTTTCACCCTAAGTAAAGCTAAACCAAAAAAAAGTGAGAAAAAACATTCACTGCTATGCGTGATTCTTGTTTTTTAATCATTACAGAATAAGCCCATCCTTTTACAGTTGAAAATAAACTTGAAATGTTGTAATCATATTTATGTATTGACATATGGTACTGGAAACATCCTTCCTCACAATTTTTTTTTAGATATAATTTTATATTATGGTGTATGGCCATGTTTATGTATGGGATGATGCCCTACTTTCTTGTATTGGTCAGCATTTGTTGTTTGGGATGTCGTTCCCTCATGCTTATGTTGCTAAGACCACAACCTTGACCCATTGTGATGCCCATCATGGTCGTACGTCATCGAAGAGAGCTGCTCTAGGCCGCTCAGAGTTGGCCAAATCACATCTCAATAGACTTAAGTAACCCGTGTCAGCAAGTTATCCCAAATATTTCGCAGGTTGGAAACTCATCATTTGATTAATTACATTAAAGGACACATTTGGCCTGGTCAATAAGCCTGATTAGCTCACACTTGATCACGACACATCTTTAGACTACATACTAATCTGCTGACCCAAGAGTAATACCAAGAAACAGTTTGTCATCGAAGGATTATCGAATCATCCAGTATTCGTGTTTACCATCACTCAGCTCAGTTCTGGTCAGCACAGAATGAATGTTGGATATCGGGAAAAGGTGCTTTGGTGTGCCGTCCATGCCTGGATGTAGATAATGAATTATGAACATAGAGGATATAATGAAAGTAATCAGGATGCAAATGAAGATTCATGCTGAGTGGATGAATAACTTTGGTTCAGTGGTGTCACCAGAAGACCAGTGGATCAATCTACTGCTGACAGGTAGATCTTAATGGTGTGCACTACTGAATAACTTATTTTCCTCACATAATCTGGGAAAGGCTGAACTATTTCTATGCTTTAGGACATATGGAAAGGGAAGCCAGCAACATAATAGTATTGAATATGTTGATATTTAGACACCATTTTACTTCATGCTATACTGAAACTATGCTGCATCATTGACTCCCATGTTATCATATCATATCATATCATATTAAAATGGGGTGAAATAGGTATTGAGGATGAATCAGTCCCCAGTGCTATTCTGATACTGTGCCCCTCATGTGTTTTCCGTTGACCTTGCTGTCCACTGCTTCATATGGATCTATTTATTCAGCAGAGAATAGTCCAAAGGAATATATTTTACAGGCTTTCAGTAGAAATCTATCATCAACTGAAATTAAAATCATCCTTTTTTTTGTGGAAATTTCAAAAAATTTTAACAAATTTGGAAATGCGAAAGAAAGATTACCACATGGAGCTGGATGTATTCATACATCAAGAGAAAAAAATGGCAAATAGACTTTGGCTATTTCTGGATATAATCATGATAACAGGATGACAGGATACTGAATTGAATATGATACCAAAAATCACTGACAAAAAATTAAATTTATCTCATCTATCACTTGCAAATGCTACAAATCGCTGCAAATAATTCAAGCTTTGATAAAGACTTGATAAAGGAGACAGTGACATATTAGAAGTATTGCTGTATAAATGAGGAGTCTCTGAAACTCCTGGCATCTCAAGATATGTCAGCTTTTACTTTTCAAAACCCAGAAGTAGGTGGAAGCATTCTACAATCTGTGTTTTATGGATGGATGGATTGATGTATGGATGGACATGTTTTGGGGAAAAGATTTTGCTTCTGGATTTTCCAAATGTTGTTTTCAATGTTGTGCGGCAAACCATTCATCCCCATTACTTTGTGTGACACACTTCCGAAAATCGACTTTTGTGGCAGACAGCGCATCTCACCCGATAGGACTGGGGGTGTGGTTAATGTACCCCGTGTTTTCTGGTTCAATGTGTTTCCTCTTTAGTTTAGTTCAAGAGGTCAGGAATAAAGTTTAAACCCACCTTCTTCTCTGTTTTTATTCCTCATCCTGCCAATCAACTTCAACATATTCAAATAGCAATGGTGATCGAAATGTTCTGATATGTAACACTGGTAAAGGAAATGGAAACGGAGCATGTCATATTTAATGCAAATAAGACAAATCTCTCTCATTAAGGGAACTGTAATATTTACAGTGTCTTATGTTACGTGCAATCTTAAGCGATTAAACCTGTGTGAAGGCTTTGAAATACACATAACATCCACAAATGTGTTTTCTTTAATTATGGAAGTGCCCCTTGAGCTTAGTTAAATCCCTTTACAAAATAAACTGTTTGCTTTGCAAAGAGTAACCAAGGTTTATAAGGTTATAAGATCTCAATGCTGCACTCATAAGATTTGAATGAAAGTTTAAACCCTCCACTGTGGGATGAACCGTAATTTAACTGTGCCAAAGCGCATGTGAAAATGGGTTTGGTCAGCACTGGAGAGCAACTAAAACAGCAGCTGCTCGGAAATGTTACCCTGAAAGGGACTCTGGCTGAGCTCTGACAGGGTGCGATTTGGATGTCAAGACCCGGAGCTCAGTTCCAGCGGGATGCAACCCAATTTAACTCTTGCATATGAACGCACATAAAAGTTTCATATAGTGACTGATGTACAGTGAATCTTTTGCTGTTCATGACAAAGTGCACCCCAGGCAAAGCTTGTGGAAAGTCATCCATTAATCAGTTGAATGAGAAAGTGAAAGAGACCTCCCTTAATAGTTGTGTGAAGCCCAAATGTGCACTCAAGGATCGCAATAACAATTTATAAATAATGTTATGATTCAGAGATTCCTCACAAATAAATTACAGCAGAGTTGATTTCCGAAAATAGAAATATAGTATGATAAATACATCAATTCATTATGTAAGCAGATGACAACCTTATGACAGCCACCATGTATAACACCTAAACATGCCTCTTTCCTCTGCTTCAGTCTGTTCACAGTTCTCAAGAGGAGTTTATGCAATTTTTGGGTTCTACGACAAGAAATCTGTCAACACTATCACGTCTTTTTGTGGGACGCTACATGTCTCCTTCATCACACCAAGCTTCCCCCTGGACGGGAATCAGCAGTTCATCATCCAGATGAGACCTGACATCAAGGGGCCCCTCCTCAGCCTCATAGAGTACTACAAGTGGGACAAGTTTGCTTACCTGTATGACAGCGATAGAGGTAAGTCAAAGATGCTATATTATGGTGTTCTAAAGCATTTTTTAATGCAAATTCCAAAAATAGCACTTATAAACGTGATGTGTCTTTAATATGCTGTCAGATACCACATTAATTCTCTTGAATAGCAACATGATATTTATGGGGCAATTAGATATTCATTAAAATAAAGGAAAAAAAAAGAGACACTTATCTTTTTCAATGATTCAAGGCCGCCAAGTGAACAGATCCACAAGGTGTAAATATCATTCCTAAGGAATTGAATAAAAAATACAGAAATAATGTTTAGCAGTGCAGATAAGTAGTGAAATTACAACACCCACCAAAGATGCTGACAAAAAAATGCTGTCTTCAAACCCGATGAAGCGATTCATCGGGGTTGCTTGCAAGTAAAGAAACATTTATGTACCCTTTTTCCCACAAGAACCTACAGTTTCTGTAGGTTTTCAGTTTCAATCATTGGTCCCCCAAAAGGACAGTTACACTGTGATTTTTTTTAACAGAAAGAAACCAAAATGAACTAGTCACACTTCTGACATAATAGAAGGGGAAATTAGAATTTGCCCCCTTTAATCAAATATTTGATGGTCCTTATGCATTTGCCACCAGCTTGACTTGGTTCCTTGCCCTATATCTTTATTCTATGAAAGGTCTGCTGAATATATCAAAATTAAAATTCACCTTTTGAGGCACAGATGGAAAATGAATATTGAAAAAAAAAAAATCAAATACCACACTGATTGAAGCCTTAAAAAATCAAGGATGCCACAGGATCTTAATCATTCATGGTAGATGTAGAACGAACATCCTTTCCAACAGTGACTTGTAAGGACTTTGGAAGGTATTTTAAAACACAATCATCCAGCCGATTCCTTTAAAGAATTTGAAAGAGTATTGCACACCTCTATTCTAAATGGAGCTATTTAATATGCTAAATCTGGTCCATCTGATAACTGCCTACCTCACCAGCACTAAAAGGGCTTTACAATGTTACTTCATTTCAGCTCATCAAGTGCAAGGTCTCAGTATCTGCTCAAGGATGCTCTGACACTATCTTCTGGGAGACCAGGAATCCAACCAGAATCTGACAAATTACTCTACTAGCTGAGCCATGCTGACTTGTCAGTGATATTGGGAACTAGTTGAATCTCATAAGATAAGATAATACTTTATTGATTATGAAGGAGCTGCTGCTGCTTCCTGATCTGTCCCACTCAGTTGGATGAGAAGAGCATGACATTCATCAAATTTAACAAACTCATATGGAGCTTCATAATCACATAGTTACTGCAGGCAATCATTTCCGCTTTGATATAGTTTTCACAATTCAGCAATATCTATTGGTGGCTGCTTAAAATGCAGGATCGCCTGTATGTCAGTGGGCTCAGTTAATACATTTAGAACACAGAAGTACCGGCCATTTTTTGTGTTATATCTATTTATTTATGTATGTATTTATTTATTTATTTATTTATTTATTTATTTATTTATTTATTTATTTATTTATTTATTTATTCATTCATGTTTAATGTGGCCTAAAGTGTAACATGAAAACATTGGCCAAAACTATCTTTACAGCAGTATGAAAATATGACTCTAATACTGTTCATTTTTATCAGTTACTTGGACAACTGCATTTTGTACAGAAATTATTTTTCTTAAATGAAGTGTAGTGTCATTCCAAAAAAGTGCAGCAGTGGGATTTTCTTTCTGGAATTATACATCCTAATTTCCCTGAAACATGATCTACAGAGACAAAGCTTTAATGAGCTGCACTTAGGGTAAACTAATCAACAACTATGGAATAAAATCTCTTTATATAACGAGTTTTATTTATCAAAGATAAAGATACTGCAATTTCGCTTTTTAATCTTAATCGAATTCAGCCAATGTCAAACAAGAGTTCTTGTTGCTATTGTGTTATTTTGTGAATTGTTGGGTTTTTGTGGTTTATTGCTGTATTTTTTTGATGAAAGTGCTTTAAAACACTGCTCTGTTCAGTATCTTAAAAGTTTTATTGCTGTGTTTTTCTTTTGTTTTTTTGTCCGATGTTGCTGTGCTTCGGTCCTCGGGGGTATTGTACATTTTGGTTCATGACAAACAGCTTGTCACATACAATCAACCGGAACACCTTCTGTGCGACAGAGTCTGTTTTATGTAATATTAAGGGGAGGGGAGGCAGTCAGAGTCATTTTTGACATACAGCAGAGGTGATGTGCCCTGTGGCTGCCAACTTTCACACTCTAAATAAAGCAGTGATTTGTTTGCATTATATGTTCATGATCCCAACATACTGCACTAAACTATATCCATCTGGCGCTAACAAACTGTAGTTGATTTTATATTTGATTCTCCTTGTCACAGCTGTATTCCCAGTGTTCTGAGACATATACATGTCATTTAAGTACAGATTTGTTTTGTTTCTGGCAGCTACAAAAAACTAAAACAAAATAAGACATAAAATCTCCTGTAAATAGCTTCTTCTTTGTTTCTTGCTTTCTTTTTTTTCTATTTTTTTCTTTTTTTCCTTTCTGTCATTATGATAAAATATTTAATATTATTATGTTCTCGTTTTGGTGATTGTTGGGGTTGCCGTGTGCTTGGTGCTCTGAATTGTAGTTGAGTTGTAATGGGGTTTGGCTTTAATAAGTGTTTCACTTCAGCCAAAACTCTTTCAGTCATTGTTTTGTGTTTTGTAGTTAATTGTGGTTATACGTGTCTGATTCAAGATACTGACTGAATAATCGAATCGAATCAAATCAAATCAAATCAAATCAAATCAAATCAAATCAAATCAAATCAAATCAAATCAAATCAAATCAAATCAAATCAAATCAAATCAAATCAAATCAAATCAAATCAAATCAAATCAAATCAAATCAAATACATTTGAGAAGAATTAGACTTTGACTTTCATTGTCATTCAGATTTCACATTTTACAAAATGTAGACCAGAAGGAAATGTTGCTCCCCCTGGCTCGGTGTAGTGATAAAGTACCAAAAATGTTTTTTTGAAAAGTAAAATAAAGGGAACTAGTAAAAGGACACTTGAAATTGGACAATGGATAGTTAATTGGCTATAATTTCAAGCATATATACTCAGCTCAGCTGTGTACTGCTGCACTTTCAAAGAATGACCATCCACACTTGGGGTCTATCTACTCTTCTGCTGTTGACCTCTGGGTAGTGGTTCTATTGGTGAGAAGACAAATCCCCCCATGCTTCCTCACAATAAAGACAACACTAAAAAGGCCATATTCTTATCATATCATTGGATTCAACCGCTGTTTGTCGAAACACTGAGAATTGTCTCTCTTCACAGGTCAAAAGCAAAGATGCTAAATATTCCTGAATGTGTATATCCTTCAGAAAAGATCTGCACAGACTGTCAAATGCAAATTCAAAAATCAGGTAGATCTGATATTTCAAATGTTGGTTTGACATACAAGCAAAACCAAAAAAACACAAGCCGATAAAAATCAACAAAATCTCAACTTCGGAAGAGTATAAATGTCTGAAGAGGCAATGCAAAATTAATATTCATATTCCGTCACCTTCTGAGAGTAATTGCCTTTGTTTATTTTTTTAATCTTTTTTTGCCTAAATCAACTGTGTGATTGAACATTTGGCCCATTTTTTTTTGTTTTCTGAAACAATATGTAAGTATGTATGTATGCCTGTATGTATGTATGTATTTATTTATAGTGTCATGTAACCTAAATTATGAATGCCTTGACAAAAATTCTCTTGCCAGTCTTGTTACGATGCTGCGACTCTGAGAGGCCATTCAGGAAGCAAAGAGTGAAATCTCGAGCAGAAAGGGTTCTATTGCATTTTAATTCTGTTTCGGCAATTAAAGAGTATAATTAAATCACCAATAGTATCTAGTTAAGGTGGAATAACCTTTTGTTTGATAGGGTAGTGTAGTTTTCAGATTACATTTTACACATATATTTGCAGTTCTTGAAATGAAAATGCACAACTAAAATGGTTATGTTTTCTTTTTTTTAAATTGTTGTTATTCATATTTATTCATTTTCTTTATAACCATAATGCAGTGTTTCACAGAACACTGTAAAGGAGGGAGACTGGGCGCTGGGGAATGAACACAGATGGCATTGGCGAACTTTTGAATAATGCACTGGCTTAAAGAAAGAAGAAGTAGATCTGCTCAGAGAAGTGTGATCCCTACTGTCTATGCACTAGTCTTTGAGTCCAGTGTAGACCTGTTGGCTTAACAGGGATTTACTGTATTCCTACTCTTTCTTCCATGTCATGATGCTTAAACTCTGTTCTCCATTCTCTCTTAATCTATGCAGCACCACCATGTGTCTTACTTGCTATACCATCCCCCCTCACTTCTTTCCATTCGAATGACACTCTTCTCCTTGCATCCATTGCTGTCCCCCTACTGACCACACTACTCCTAGTGACCACAGAATCAAATATTGCTCTCCTCCAAAATCATAGGGCAGGTTTCCACCCACTGTTTTAGGTTACACTAGTGCTGGTTCTAACTGTCTGTCCCTACTGTATGTCTGAGATGGCACTAAAGGGCCTGTTGTGCATATTTCATCATTGCATGGCTGTCTAATTAGGTCAGTGTGATCCACCCATTCCCATGGCAACCAAAGTGTGGGGAGAGATCGAGCAAGAGAATAGGGGGAGAATATAAGTGACAGAGCAGGTTAGTAAATGATGCAAGGATATGTGTATGGGGGTGTTTGTCATTCAAAGAGAAACCGGAAGAAGGGGACGGAAAAATCATACACCGGTTAGTGATTCATTCTATAAGCACATCAACTCCAATTACTGGAGCAACTTCACTGATGTCAACTGTTGTCTCTAAATTAATCTAGATGAGAGTTGTATATTTGTGTGGATTTCATATTTCATATACAGGTATGTGGGTACAAAAGGGACATTGTGGCGGGCACTAAGGGGCGTGGCCTCTCACCCCTCGGGACTGGGGGCTCGGGGGCAAACTAACAATTAACTTCTGCTGACCAAAATGCCTAGGACCTAAACCATGCCCCAGCCCCCAGTTCCATGGGGTGAGAGGCCACGGCATATATTGCCCGCTACAACATGTGCAATTTTCTTGACAAGCTGTTTAAATGCTTACAAGATTACAAAAATCTACCTGTTTAATGTTTCAATTGTAGACATCCCCTCCAAATCATTGTTACTGCCGCTGCTGTGCTTGCTGCCAAAATACTCTGGGGTAGATAATGTTATGACCCCTGATGACGGTGAATGACTGCTTTCATAGGCTTTGATGTTCTTGTTGTGAGACTTTCCCTGGAAATGACCATAAATACAACATATTTCTTTGCCTAAACACAGAGGAATATGGTAATTTATACACACACACACACACACACATACACACACACACCATGAATGTCAAAATATAATTTCTGCCAACATTATTTTTGTTTTTTGTCATTTGGCTGATTTGGGGTCTGCACTCTTGATTCTCAAACAACTGTATTTTTTTTTCATGATCTCACGTTACATTGCGAATTACATTGCTATGCGAATCAAACCTAAAAACTTCATACCAGATTGGTCGAGTCCCGGGTTAACAACGACCGCCATTGGTGCCGATAACCTACAGGATACCAATGGAAATTGGGCTACTGTGGGTCGAAGAAAGAGAGGAGGAAGGTGTGTTCAAAAGCAGAGAGAGAAGAGGAAAGGGAAGTCTTGAGCTGAGAGTAGGGACTTTGAATATTGGGACAATGACAGGAAAAGGTAGAGAGTTGGTTGACATGATCCAGAGAAGGAAGGTGGATATACTGTGTGTTCAGGAGATCAGATGGAGAGGTAGTAAGGCTAGAAGCTTGGGAGCAGGTTTTAAGTTGTACTATCATGATACTGACAGGAAGATAAATTGAGTAGGAGTTATCTTGAAGGAGGAGTTTGTTAGGAATGTTCTGGAGGTGAAAAGAATGTCAGATAGACTTATGAGCCTGAAATTAGAAATTGAAGGTGTAATGGTCAATGTTGTTAGTGGCCTTGCCCCACAGGTAGGATGCGAGATAGAGGAGAAGGAGAAGTTCTGGAATGAGTTAGATGAATTGATGCAGAATCTCCCCAGAAATGAGAGTGTGGTAATTGGGGCAGAATTCAATAGACATGTTGGTGCAGGCAAGAGAGGTGAGGAAGAAGTAATGGGCAGACAGGAACATAGGGTAACTTATAAGAGTGGAGGTAGGAGCACGCAGGTAGACAACATCTTCTGTAGACGAGGTAATGTGATAGAGATCAGTGGCTGCAAAGTAGTGGATGACAAAGAAGATCAAGAGGAAAAAGGTAGAGCAGAGGACAAAATGGTGGAAGCTGAACGGAGTGAATGTTGTATGGTTTTCAGGGAGGAGGTGAGAAAGGCTGTTGGTGGTCAGGGTGAGCTTCCAGATGACTGGACAACTACAGCTAATTTGATCAGGGAGACAGGTAGAAGAGTACTCGGTGTGTCGTCTGGAAGGAAAGTAGATAAGGAGACCTGGTGGTGGAATGAGGAAGTGCAGGAGGTTATCCAGAAAAAGCGGTTAGCAGAGAAGAAGTGGGACACTGAGGGGACTGAAGAGAACAGACAGGAGTACATGGAGATGTAGCGTAATGTAAAGATAGAGGTAGCAAAGGCAAAACAGAGGGCATACGATGACTTATGTACTGGACAGTAAGGAGGGAGATAATGATTTGTACAGGGTGGCAAAACAGAGAGATAGAGACGGAAAAGATGCAGAACAGGTCCCGGTGTTTAAGGATAGAGAGGGAAATGTATTGACAGATGCTAGAATAGTGATGGGAAGATGGAAAGAGTTCTTTGAAGAGTTAATGAATGAGGAAATGAGAGAGAGGGAAGGGTAGAAGAGGTGACTATTGTAGACCACAAAGTAGAAGAGATTAGTAAAAGTGAAGTGAGGAGGGCATTGAAGAAGATGAAGAATGGAAAGGGCAGTTGGTCCAGATGATATACCTGTGGAGGTATGGAAATGTCTAGGACAGGCAGTGGTACAGTCACTGGCTAGCTTATTCAACAGGATCTTAGAGAAAGAAAAGATGCTGGAAGAATGGAGAAAAAGTGTGACGATGCCCATTTTTTAAGAATAAGGGGGATCGGCAGAATTGTGTTAATTATAGAGGGATAAAGTTGATGAGCCATACAATGAAGTTATGGGAAAGAGTAGTGGAAACTAGACTGAGAACAGAAGTCAGAATTTGTGAGTAGCAGTATGGCTTCATGCCTAGAAAGAGAACTCAGATGCAGTATTCACTTTGAGAATGCTAATAGAGAAGTACAGAGAAGGTCAGAGGGAGCTACATTGCACTTTGGTAGACCTAGAAAACGCATACGATAGGGTGCCGAGAGAAGAACTCTGGTGTTGTATGAGGAACTCAGGAGTAACAGAGAAGTATGTTAGACTGGTCAAGGACATGTATGCTGGTTGTGAGACAGTGGTGGAGTATGCTGTAGGTGAAACAGAGAAGTTCAAGGTGGGGGTGGGACTTCATCAGGGATCAGCTCTGAGCCCCTTCTTGTTTGCAGCGGTGATGGACAGGTTGACAGATGAGGTTAGACAGGAATCTCCATGGACCATGATGTTTGCAGATGATATTGTGATCTGTAGTGAGAGCAGGGAACAGGTTGAGGATAATCTTGAGAGGTAGAGGTATGCTCTAGAAAGGAGAGGAATGAAGGTTAGTCGCAGGAAGACAGAATATATGTGTGTAAATGAGAGGAACCCGGGTGGAACGGTGAGGCTACAGGGAGTAGAGATCAAGAAGGTGGAGGATTTCAGGTACTTCGGGTCAACAGTCCAGAGCAACGGAGAGTGTGGAAAAGAGATAAAGAAACAGGTTCAAGCAGTTTGGAATGGGTGAAGAAAATTTTCAGGGGGTCTTATTGATAGAAGAATATCATCTAGAATGAAAGGAAAGGTTTACAAAACAGTGGTGAGACCAGCGATGCTGTATTATTTGGAGACAGTAGCACTGAACAAAAGACAGGAGGCAGAGCTGGAGGTAGCAGAGATGAAGATGTTGAGGTTCTCTTTGGGAGGGACGAGGATGGACAGGATCAGGAATGAGTCCATCAGGGGGACAGCTCATGTCAGATGTTTTGGAAAGAAGGCCAGAGAAGCCAGACTGAGATGGTTCGGTCATGTACAGAGGAGGGATCGGGACTATACTGGTAGACGGATGCTGGAATG
>CAAKHD010011845.1:2500-25919 GCA_901007705.1 Fistularia tabacaria
GCTCCTACCCACGCGGAGTCAGCTGCAGATGAAACATCACTTACTGTAAAAGTCACTTTGATCACCCCCTCCTCCCTCCAGTATGATGAATTGCATGTTTGAAGAAAAAGAATTGCCCTCCTTGATCTTTCTGAGGAGACCTTTGGCTGCCAGCTCTCAGCTGAGGCCAGGCTATCCCTCTGCCTGCTTGAAAGGTGAAGCCACCCCTACCTGGGACACCTGCAGTTTTAAAGGTGAACACAAAACTACTTCTACTCTCCACGGGAGTTGATTTGTGTACTCCAGGTGAAGATTTACTCAGTGTTTGGTACCAAAGTCAGGCTGCATCAATGCAGGTGGGGAGATTTTTGTGTTGTCATGCAATAATCCCACTCTTTAGGCCCAACGTACACAGCCGACAGGAGAATTTGGCCAGAGGAATGCCAAAGCATACACTACACCACCCTCTCCCGCATTATAACTCGCTGTTGTATTCACTTGATACCCAAATCCCACATGTCTGCTGTTTCTACTCCCTCCACCTCTGGAAGTAATTACCAAACCTGATCTATCCCAGAATTCCATCTGAGGAGGAGGTGTGGTGAGAAAGAGGTAGGTATCATGGTAGCCTGCCCAAAAACATGCAGCCGGGGATGAATTTCATGAGTCAGTGACATTCAGCAAACCAACTCTCCTAAATGGATGTGGCACTTAGCGACTTAATCAGCTGTTGAATTGTTCACTGTGGTTACGGGTGGCGTGGTGAACTGACAGATGAAAATAAGGTAAATAAAGGGGAACAATGAGACATTAAGTTTGGAATGAACGCTACGGCACTCTTTCCACATCCACTGTATTTCACACGCTCTATCCAAGAGACAAGAAAGGTGTTTTTTACAAAGACGATACTGTAGCAATATTTTTTTGTTTGTTTGTTTTATTCTCCTTCTTTGATTTACCTACAGGTGAAATGGAGAACTGGCGGGAAAAGGACCGAAAATGTCTCTGCTAACTACTAGATCGCAATGTCATCTCAGGGACAGATGAACCAATGAACAACACAACACTTTGATTGTGATATGAACGAAATTCGAGGAAGAGACATCGGGATGTGTTTCAGAGAAATATGCATTCTTTTGAAACCTCATTGTTGATTTTAACCCTGAAAATAAATTCCAATTCTGATGAAGCACATGAAAAATGAGGGAAATAGCTAAATGCCCTAGAAAATCAGGTTTTATCATTCAAATGTATTCAAACATGCTCTAGATTTCAGGTGGGAACTCCGCATATAATAATGACAACGATGATACATTTAATTTCGATAGCACTTTTTATGCTTGTCAAAGATGCTTTACAATGGAACAGAAGATAAACACAATAAAATCAACTAAAGTAGAAATGACTGCTGGAGGCGGGGAAAAGCCAGGTGGAGAATGAGTAGTGGTTTGAAAGTTGGCATTGTCCGAATTTTTGATGCATGGCGGCAGGGAATTCCAGAGGGTAGGGGCCAGCGGCAGCAAAGGCGCAGTCCCCCATGGGTTGGTGCTTGGTTCTAGTGATGGGGGTCAGGAGGTTTGAGTCGGCTGATCGAAAATGACGGGAAGGGAGGGAATGGCGGTGGAAAAGGTCAGTGAGGCAGGAGGGGGCAAAGCTATTGAGGGCATTGTAGATGAGGAGGAAGGTTTACTGTATTCAATATTGGACAAGGAGTCAGTGGAGCTGTTGGAGCATGGGAGTGAGGTGGTTTCTGGAATGGGTGGAGGTGGGTTACCGGGCAGCTCAGTTATGTGTATCTTGTAGTTTTTGGAGGTCAGCAGAGAGAACGCCATGGATGATATGTTTAAGCTTGGAGGTTATGAGGGCGTGATTGAGTATTTCTGTGGTGGAGCGGGAGGCACAAAGAGGGCCAATGTTTTGGAGATGGAAGAATGATGTCCTGGTGATGTTACTGATATGTGATTTGAAGGAGAGGGTGGATTCCATTATGTTGCCACGGTTGTGGGAGGGAGTGAACTTTTTTGTCTACAGGCATGTGAAAAAATTAGGACACCCCATTCAATTACCAGCTCTTCATTAATAAATCTTTGCATATCAATGTGCAATCGTGTTTTTATGCATTTCTAGAAAATAAAGTGATTTAATTGCAATTAAACAAAAAATAGCATTGTCTTACACATAAAAGATATGAACAAAAGTGTGTATTTTAATGGAGAAAAAAGTTAGGACATCCAACCCCCTAATAACTAGTATTGCCCCCTTTGGCTGATATAACTTCAGTGAGACGCTTTTTATAGCCTTTTACCAGTCTCTGACATCGATCAGAAGAAAGTTTGCCCCACTCCTCAATGCAGAATTCTTTCAGCTTTGATATGTTTGAGGGGTTTCTTGCATGTACAGCCTGTTTGAAGTCACCCCACAGAATCTCAATGGGATTAAGATCAGGGCTTTGACTTGGCCATTCCAGGACTCTCCACTTCTAAGTTTTTAGCCAGTCCTTGGTGGATTTGCTGGTATGCATTGGGTCATTGTCATGCTGCAGTGTCCAGTTCCGCTTCAGCTTTAACTGTTTTACAGATGGTTTCACATGTTATTCAAGCACCCTCTGATACACAGTAGAATTCATGATGAATTCTATCATGGTGAGCTGGCCAGGTCCTGCTGCAGCAAAGGACCCCCAAACCAAGATACTGCCACCTCCATGCTTCAGTTGGTATGAGGTTATTTTCTTGGAAGGCTGTATTTGGTTTACGCCAAACACGTCTTCTGTTCTGGTGTCCAAATAATTCAATTTTAGACTCTTCTGTCCAAAGAACATTATTCCAGAAGTCATGGTCTTTGTCTACGTTCTCTCTGGCAAACTTCCATCTGGCCTGAATGGTTTTCTTTGAGAGCAAAAGGTTTCTTCCTTGCACACCTCCCATGAAAGTCAAACTTGTGTCGTCTCTTTCTGATAGCAGAGTCATGCACTTTCACATCCACCGTAGCCAGAGCCTGCTGTAGTTCCCGTGATGACACTTTAGGAATCTAGAGGACTCCTTTGAATGGGTTGAATTTGCTTAGACAGCCAGACCTGGGCATGGTGGTAGTTGTTTTAAATGTCCTCCACTTGGAAACAGTTTTCCAGATGGTGGAATGACCGATGTCAAGTTCTTTTGAGATTTTTTTAATTCCCTTACCAGACCCATAAGTGGCCACGATCTTCTTTCTGAGGGCATCAGACAGCTCTTTAGATCTCACCATGGCTCTCACTTTAACAGTCAGGGGCACAACAAACTAAATCTGAGGTTTAAATAGGGCAAGGCGTCTTTAACATGCTGGGTAACAATATTCTAACCATGTGCACTTGACATGATACACCTGTGTGTGATTTTAACCATTTTAAGTGGGATAATATGTGGGGGTGTCCTAATTTAGTCCTCATTAGAAATTGCATTCTTTTTATATTACATTTCACAATAACTGTTAAAAAGGCTTTTCTTATTTTTTAATTGTTTAGTTATATTATTTGGATCCCTCAGTATAATTAAAATTGATATTAAATATCCTATGTCCAAATATATTTTAAAATTTACAGGCTTTCATGGGGTGTCCTAATTTTTCACACGACCGTATGGGGGAGAAGTCTTGGCAGAGGATAGGAGAGATTTTGGTTCAGTGATGATGAGTTCTTTTACATTGTTGAGTTTCAAGAAGTTATTGTCCATCTAGGTTTTGATGTCAGTTGAGCGGTTTGTTTAAAAAACGAAAATAGTTCATTTATGAAAATCGAAAAAATAGAAAATCTGATTTATCAGGCACTTTTCATTCAGCACACTCTGTGCTGTACTTAACTGTTTGCTTCCAACCTACACTTTGTGAGTTTGGGCACTCAAAGCTGCAACTAGTGAATATAACTGTTTACATTTCAATTTGCACTTTATCAATTTGCACACCCAGTGCCGTCTTGCAATGCTCATCACTTATTGTTTTGTCTTTACTAACTTACCCATTTCTGCTCTGCTAACACCATATCAATCTGCTTGGCTTCACTGTGGGCAGGAATGTAAGAATTTCATTGTGTAGGGAAACACGTTTCCTGACTGTACACATGACAATAAAAAAATAGAATCTTGAATCTAAAATCATTAAAATACTTGACAATGAAACCTGAACAGATAGTTGCTGCCCTCACCAAGACTGACACCCTGTCAGTGTATCTACAGAGAAGAATGTATTAGCATCTTAGAAACCAGCTAAAATGTGCTGAATATATCCAGGAAAAGTCTTGGAACCTTCGACAGATAAGTGGGAAATGTGGTACTTTTTCTTCTCTTTTGTAGGCTAAATAAAATAATTTCTCCAGTGAGGGTACTGAATGGATATTAAGCCTTGATGAGAAATACAGGCAATGAAGGCATTCATTAATTTTGATGATTACATGTCTGCATTACCTGCTTTGAAAATTAAATCTGCCATGAAAAAGCATCACTATCATTATATTTATGCTTACAGTGTATATTCTTTAATTTCTTCTATGGGAAATATTTTGTGGTACGTCACTTTTTTTTCAGGAACACTTTGTTTTACAATCATATTAATATAACTGGAAAATAAAGCTGAATGTTATTAATGTATATTCCGGTAATGCTGGCCAGGATTTCGGCGTGTATGGTGTGTGTTCACATGGAAGACTTTACTCTGCTCATTCCTTGTGGTTGAATTCAGACAGACTGACTACAATGCTGTCTTTCCTCTGTTTTTGTTTCGACAGTACTCAATGCCCGGAGCTCGGACACTGGACAGACCCATCCGGTGTAATCCCGGAGATGGGGGTGCCAGATATGGGCTCAGCAAGGCAGAGTTCATGGAGAAGGTGCAGCAGAGCAATGAGGCATGTCAGCGGGGTGACTTTCAGGCAGCTGTTCATTTGTACGGCGATGCTTTACAAGCTGACCCACAGAACTGCATCCTGTACAGCAACCGCTCAGCAGCTCTACTCAAGCTGGGACAGTACCAGGCGGCCCTCAGTGATGCTGAAAAGGCTTGTCAGCTTAATCCTAAATGGCCCAAGGTAAGACATCCCTGACAGCTTTCAAAATAGATCCCATTTATTCTATTCAGCAGAGTTGGAAGACCACAGCAACGTGTTTGACACACTTACTGCATCGAAGTCTAGATCTTGAACCATAAAATTGGGCCATTCAATAAATGGAGAAAAAACATGCTATTTTCAAAGTGTGTTGACTTCATCGAGGAGCTGTAAGTTAAGTAAAAAAATAAAATACAAAGGGAAAATTGATGTATTCAATAATAATTCTGCAAAACAATGTCGGAGCACTTAAGGTATTCATATTACAAGTTCTTGTATTTTGTGAGAGAAATATCAGAAGCTTTAAATAATTGCTCTACAGGTTTTATGTCTGCAAACAACTTAAATATAGGCACTATATAGGCAAATTTCGGCAAAACTTTGCTGAAAGATGTTAATGCTAAATGGCTTTCATGATGAAGTGGCACAGCGGTTGGCGCTTCCGCCTCACAGCAAGAAGTTCGCTGGTTAGATTCCGACAGGCTGCCTTTCTGTCAACATGGGTTTCCTCCCACATGCCCCAAAAATGAGGTAGGTTCATTGGAGGCTCTCAATTGCCCAGATGTGTGAATGAAAGAATGAATGGTTGTTTGTCTCTATATTTGACCCTGTGACCCCTCCACTGGTGATCGTAGGAACAGGAGACTAGTCCAGGGTGAACTCTGACTCTGATCTTGCCCAATTACACCCCGAATAGGCTCCAGCACTCCCCCATATACACCCTGATAATGAATGAATTAATGTTTGCATAAAAAAATACATTGTAAATGAGCAGATTGAAAATCCACCTGTGAAAATAAGACACACATGTACAAGACCAAACTATAAAACTTAAAAAGGCCAAAACAGAATCAGTTAAAAACATAATAAAAACCAAGCTGCAATGATGAACATTTCTAAGTGTCTTTCAAGCAGTTGATCAATATAAAGTTTAGTGAGATCTGGTCTCTTATCTTGTCAGGGTCACGTTGACTAACCTGTGATAGATTTGACATCACTCAACCTCAGAGATCGCAAGGACCCCAATTGTGGGGAGGGGAATGCATTGATTCCACATTTGAACACAGAGAGATACGTTTGTCTTTGGACTGCTAGATTGATGACAATCTGAATGAGATATTGATGATGATTGGTTGCTACCGATGATACATCTGAGACCGATCAATCTCTGACTTGGGGCCAGATATCATCTGATGCTCAAGTAAGTTTAATATAAAAGAACAAAAGGTGCTGCCGTCAATATTTTATGTATTACCTGTACAAGTTCGTGTGTAGGGCTGATCAACGTACCACTATCTTTGAACAGTAATTTCTCACTGTGGAATTTTTCTTAGTATTGAATATTGTAATTGATCATCCAGATCCCGTAATATTGTTTTAAATACCATTGAAAGCGTTTGCGCACACACACACACACACACACACACACACACAAACATCCAGTGTTGCACTTTCCTTACACAAGACAATATATTGATTTGTATTAATATTGCTGACAAGCATCTGAATTCCATGATATGAATTGAATTCCCATATTGCCCATCTTTTTGCATGTATGTAAGTGTGTTTTGTTGTGTCAGTAGTTCACAGACATGTTTGGTTAGAGAGTTTTGCATTCGAGGTCTGCTACACTTTTAAGGATATTTTTCTTGTAATTATAGCACAGTCTTCCCTTCCAGTGTATAGCCTCTTAAAGTGTATCATATTGTTTTGGGATGTATCTCATAAAGCATTAGGGTCATGAAGGCCAAACTATTATTGAAAATCGCTACTCAAATCATTCTAATTTTTTGTCTTTACACACTATCCAAGTATGATGAAGTCTTTGTGGGGATAGTTAGCTAATCTGGCCTGCGTAACTCTGCTTATTCTTGGATTTTCTGACCTCAAGCTCTCATGCCGACTCACTGTCGATGTTTTGGCCTGACCTTTGTGTTTTTACTTTGTAACATGAGGCAAAGGGATTAATATGCCTCTGGAACTGACCATGAAACCAGAGAGCAGCGGTGCCATGTTTCAGGACACTTCTCACACCACCACTAGAGGTCAGTCTCGTCTTATAGCAAGGTTAATTTTCTGACGGCCCTTTTGCTTGAGGAGGAAGGAAAAGGAGCCTCAGCTATTGTGATTTATCGCCACTCATTTTTAAAGAATGCTTTCAGTTTTTACATTAGATGTAAACACTGACTTCACACCATCCGCACTTCAGATGGATTGCAATTCATCCTTTCCCAATTTTCCTCCTTTTTGATTATTTTATTATTATCTTATCTTATTAATCTCAGAATAGATTAATTTATTTGTGCATTTGTGTATTTGTTTCTACTGTGCTGCATGAAACAAATGATCATCAAGCACTGATGATGAAAAGTAAGAGGCGCAAGTATCTGTTTGATTTACTTGAATGTTTTCATTGCATTCTCTTGTATAGTTCCACTTCTTGTTTTATGGTGATTAAACTTTGTTTGATTTTGGTCGTAGTTATAATGTTCAGGGTATCGGTTACTTCAGTTTAATCTCTTTTAGGCTGATCAGGTTTTTGGGATAGTACATCAAATTATCAGCATGTTCCAAAAAACCCCACAATATAATATGTATCTTTTGAGCAACAGACACCAAGGTAGTGAATTTATATATTAATGGAATGAATTAATAATGAATAGATGGTCGGTATGAGGGCTGTGGCAGCATTCTTTGTTTTTCAGCAGGATTTTTGGCAAGCAGTTGTCGTCAAAATTGAATGTAATACTGGGCACTGAATACAAGCGTCTCCCAGAAGGTAGTAACTGGAAAAAGTTATATGATTCATTTTTTAACCTGCATACAGCAGTGTATTTTTTTCTAAGCCCCACCGCAAAAAAAACAACAACTCTGCAAGTGGTTCTAATCTAGCAGCTATCACACGACTTCAGCATCTTCTCAAAAATGAAAAGACTACAAAATAAAATGTGTTTATCAGATCTTTTTTCCCCTCTCATGACCAGAGCCATTCACTTGATGTCCTTAGATAAAATAGCTTAAACAACCTCCATCCCTCGTAGCTTCGAGCTTTGTATTCGCTCATGTCATCTCTATGAATCTCCTTTTACTTTAGCAGTTTACTGAATTTTGTTCATAAAATGTTGTCATAAGGTTAATAATCCAAGATTCTTTCATCCCTGATAAATGTGGTTGTGATGCTTTCAGTGTCTCTGTGAAGGCTCTCAGTCATAAAGGTCATAGTCAATCGTTGTCAAATGTTATTGTGGCAACCGGACTAAGTCTCTCTCCTTGAAGACGATCCATCCCTCATTCCATTCAAGAGGCTTCCTCAGTTTGGAACTGGAGAAGCCTCTCAAGACGCTTTCTGTGGTTTCCACCGTGGGGAAAAATAGCTTTCCCACTGCACAGTCCATCTGCCCCTGCTGGATGTTTGATGAAGAAACAGGGATTAAATCACATGAATGTGTTGGCATTTAGATCCAGTGTGAGTCCATAATATCATCAATCAAACCCTCCTGCAAATGCACTCCTGCTTTGGCCCGTCAAACACGCGTGGTTTTGCTGCCCCAAGCATCAGTGATCAGCCCACCCTCCTGAAGCCTACAGGCAGTGTGTGAAGAAACCCCTGTCCAATCTGTCAGCCTTCTCTGCTGCATGATCCAACAAACACATTCTGAGAGAAGAAAGAAAATGTGTGGTTTAATGACCCAAGACTGCTCTAGGTCCTTTGTATCTCACCCTCTTACAGAATATGAAAATTGTAAATGAGAACAAAATAGGGTGTCATTTTATAGAGCAGGCATAGGCACATGTATTTCTGTTCACATTTTTCAAGTGTAAAAGGGAAACTGGGGGAAAATATCTTGTCTATGCCAATTAAATTTTTGATTGGAAATAGAACAGTGCCCTAGCAAAGCTTGCTATCAGACTTTAGAACCTGCATTTCTGCATACGTTGGGATTTACAAGTATTTTGTACGACTGTGTTGCACTAAATAAGCAGTCTTTTATACAATCAGGAAGGACTGAGAGGACAATAGTTTTCTGAGATTGATTTCCTGCAGTTCTGCGCCTCCATCTGTTCGGCCCCTCCAAACACTGCTGTTTCAGTGACGTGTTAAACAAACAGCCATTTGTGCTATCACTCCGTCCTTCAGCTTAAGAGCTGACAGGAGAGTTCCCAGGGAACCATAAGACGACTGCCACTGCAGTGTCAAGGGAAACATAGCTATCATTTGCATATCTTCTGATTATAGACTATGATGGTACCTATCAAGGGTATTCTGTCTCCTCAAGAGTTTATTGCCAAAGTTGCTGCTGACACCCACTCATAATGGTGCCTTACGCCCTCAAATGATCCACCAAATGAGTCTTTCTCCCCCCCTAATTCAAACCATCACTTGTTTTATTTTTTCATTTTTCACCAATGTGAAATGTCCATTATATCCAAGAGGGAGTGCCTTGGGTTTAACACAGACACTGAGTGTTTACAATGGAAAAGGTCACGGTGTTTGGAGTGCTGAAAGGGGATTTAATTACAGTGGCAGTATATCCAGCAGTTGTGTGAGAAATGGCTGCTGACACCCTGATGAGACATAAAGCTTCTTTTTTCTCCAGTGCTTTGGCAATGATGACACCGTTTTTTTTTCTCAGTTATTGTATGCAGGAAGGAGGAAAGGATTGTGTGTGATTTGGAGACCTCATCTCTTTCTACTCTGTGCCACATTGATCTGATGTGGATGAAACAACTGGGCGTAATGGTCCCCTGTTGGAATGACAGTCCATTATGCTGCCTCTTGTCTGATCTTGGTGTGTGAAAAAGAAAGAACTTGGAATCTCATGTCATATTGTGAGTGAGAGGCCTTGTATCTCTCCTCTTGCTTTTTTAATTACACCAAGAAATGTTGTATATGTAACCAATATAACATATTGATGAACCTATTAATTTCATCAATGCCAAGTAAAGTGGTATTTACCAATTTCCTTTGATGTTTGTATCTAGATTTCTTCATTTGTATTTCCTTTTCTTTTCAAATGTCGTACCGAAGATCAAGGGAGCAGCATTTAAATGCAGATGGTGATGGTCTATTTTACGTTTTTTATTGAAGTCTTAGCTGTCAGTCGGGACTGTCTGTTTTACAGTATCCACCTTCAATTAGCAGGCTAGACTTTCCTAAAGGAAAGGTAAAAGTTAAAAAAAAGATATGATATGACAAAATAGCAACTGAAACAGCTCCTGCTTACCTGAAGTCCTTAATTTGGTTCAGCGGTGACTCCCGCTTTCCTGCTCTCTGCCAAGAAAAGCATCCAGGTACTTCTGCCACTGCAGAGCCTCAGGCATGTATCTTCTCTCGAGTTCTCTGGTGGTGGGTTTTCAGAGTCAACCAGACCTGTGGCATTTCATAGAGGGCACAAGTCCCCAGTTTTTTGCAAAGCAACTAGCTAAACTCACACTAAATAAACCTATCTTCTGAACTCTGTCGTCCGTAGACTATTACTACGTATTATCTGATTCACATTTCAATACACTGACGTAATAATTTTGCTATAAGAACATGCATATCACTTTGGGTTTTCCAAAAGTAATTATCACAGTGTTATTTTCTTAATAACAAATATTTTTCTATGAAACTCCAAACCATCTGTTTAAAAATTTTCAGCTATAATTACACAGAGTTTATGTTATTTTGTATCTGAAGCAAGTGATTGTAGTGTCTGAACTGCGACTGGCTCTGCTCTCTCAGAAAGACAAAAGTTCAGAAAGGTGAAGGCAAGAATTGGTTTCAAATTGGGAAACATTTTCATATTGGGACTTAAAAATGTCACAGGTTTTAAAAGCTGTTTTTGTATCTCACTATGAAAAACATGGAAACCACCAGATCCCGGGCACAAGCTAATGGGTCGAGCAGTCCTACATAACACAAGATAAGCTGTGTGTCCATGCCTTTTTTAGAAACATTGGAATATGATCTCTCTTAGCCCTACTCCTGGCCAGGAGCCAATAGTCACTGAGATCACTGATACCAACTGCCAAAGTTAATGTCCGTCGGAATGGTGCTGGTGTGGGATGAGCCCGGCCCCACCCATTCCCGGGACTCCGTCAGGCTATAGTGACTCAGTATCGGCTCTTTAAAATCTTCCTAATACTGTAAGACGATAGGGATAATCGTTAGCGTTTCCAGAAAAGATGTATTAAATTTACTACAATATCACTGTGCGAAAAGCAGTCATTGGAATGGATGTTTAGTTCGGAATTTGGGTAACACTTTGGCGAAGTGGGCGGCCCTTCGGCTTCCCAGTGAGAAAGTCTGTGGTTTGATTCTGACAGGGGACCTTTCTGTATGGAGTTTGCATGTTCTTTCCAAGTCTGTGTGGGCTTCCTTCATGTTCCCCGTTTTTTTCTCATGGTCCAAAAACATACAGTAGGTTAACTGGTGTCCCTAAATTGCCCAGATGTGTGAAAGAGACAGTGAATGGCTGTATGTCTCTATATGTGGCTCTGCGATTGACTGGCGACAGGTCCAGGGTGGTCCCCAGCTCTCAGCCAGTGACTGCTCCAGCCCCCCCTTTTGCCCGTGAGACAAACATTACGGATAATGAAGGAATGAATGATTCACAATGTTCTCTTATTTTACTTGTTTGCTATTATAGACAACAAAAAAGCCGATGCTATAAACGTCTTATTGACCAGTTTTTAATTTTTATCCTCTCTGCTTTGTTATGTGCAACTCACGATTTCATGTTGCACTAGATAATTCCACCACTGACTTTTTTTGGGGCCTACTGAGCTACCTCACGCACTATTTAAAAAAGATTGAAATTGAAGATATAAATAATAACTTCCTGCCTTGTCATTCTTTAAATCACTGGGTTCCAGTGAAAAAGGATACACTGAGCTTTAATCTGCCATTGTTCACAGACATACCACATTTCGTGATTGTCGGATGTAATTACTGAGGACTCTCTTAGGTCTTCAGCAGAGCCTACACATTTCGAAATGGTGCGGTGAGACTGACGCACAGTATGAATTATAATTGCGGAAGACCAGAAAAATGTAAAAACAGAAGACGTAATATTTTATATAAGTATCGCGAGGTAAAGCTAGAAAGAGGTAAAGATCTGGTATATAGTTCTATTGTTGCTTATAAAAATTTCTGTGTATATATATGTATGTATTTATATGTATGTATATAGATATATAAGTGTATGTATATATGTATACACCCAACTAGTGCCTCACGAGAGGCCTGATCGGCCTGCCATAACGGCTGCGGTGTTCCTCAATTGGAACGACCGGGGGCCCCGGACACTGGACCCATTGAGATGCTGCTGGGGTTATGGCAGAGGACGACCCCGGCGGAGAACTGGGGCAGGAAGCAGAACTTCACCAGCCGCCCTGTACGCTGGCTTCAGTCAATCGAGCAACACTCACTCCCTATGCCCGCCTATGTCCTGCACGAAACTCATAGCGCCTGCCTTAAGAACCCATCGTATGGGGGCTGAGGAGGCGAGCAGTGAGTGTTGTATCGCACAAACACGAAACGAGCTGACATGAGCTCCGTTGGTCCAAAAGATAGCGGAAATCAGCGGTGATCCGGGCCCGGAAACCGAGAGCCGAGGGGCTCGACCGCATTTCTGGTCGGGTGGGGAGGGGGAGTGGACATCTCCGGCAAGAACTCCCCCAGGACCCTCAGCAGCTCGCCCAGAACCAGCTCGGCGGGCAATGCACCGAGGTCGTCCTTCAGGGCTGAACACAGCCCCAGCATAACGGTAACGGTACCACGGTAAACGGTCCACCCAGTTGCATTCCGAGAGCGCCGCTCGCAGTGCTGCCTTGAGGGAATGGAGGAACTGTTCACACAAGCTGTTGGCCTGAAGGGTGCCTGTTGTATGGTGTACCGTAGCTCCCAACGACTCAGCCTGTGCCGACCAAAGTGCTGACACAAAACTGCGGACCCCTGTCCGAAGTAATGTGGGGACAGAGTGCCAAAACGGGTGACCCAGACAGAGAGAAACGCCCGAGACAGATCTGTGGTCGCCGTGGAGGATAATGGAACAAACCTGGTGGTCAGATCGACCATGATAAGCAATTGCGTTAACCCCTGCAAATGTGGCAGACGGCCTACCAGGTCAACATGCACATTGTCAGAATGCCTGGCCGGAATCGGAAATGGCTCGGGGACAGCCCTAACATGCCGTGGAACCTTAGCACGCTGACACACCACACATGCGACTGCCGATTCCCTGATGTCCTTACGCATGCCAGGCCAGACGAACTTAGCACCCACCAATTTCACAGACGCTCGGATGCCTGGATGCGAGAGGGAATGGACCGAGTTGAAAACTCGTCGACGCCAGGCCACCGGAACCACCGCCACAGGGTTGGCCCTTCCCTGACACATGCCGAATATCTGTCGTAAATTCAGAAATGGCTGCAATGTGTCACTACTGGCGGGCAGACCACGGCTCAGCCACTTTAGACACTGCGAACGTCAACGGCTTATGATCCATATACGCCATGAACGAGCGGCCTTTCAGGAGAAAACGGAAATGGCACGTTGCCAAATACAGTGCCAACAACTCCCTTTCAAACACGCTTTACTTTTGCTTGTTATCCCTGCAGCTTGTGGCTAAAGAATGCAAGGGGTCGCCATGCGCTCGCCAAGTACTGTTCAACCACGGCCCCCACAGCGACATCAGATGCATCAGTCGTCAATGCTATGGGCGCCTAGGGAGCTGGATGGGCCAGCAGGGCTGCGTCAGCCAGGGCGCGGTTTGTCCTGTCAAAAGCCCAAACCTGCTCCAGAGTCCAGTCGACCATGTCGTTTCCCTGCCTGGAATGCAGAGCCCCATAAAACGGCTGAAGGAGGTGGGCAGCGTGAGGGAGGAAACGGTTGTAGAAATTCACCATGCCCAAGAACTCCTGCAATGCCTTGACCGAGGCTGGACGGGGAAAAGCAGTCACTGCTCGAACTCTCTTGGGCAACAGAACTGCATCTTGCAGTGAAATGTGATGGCCTAGGAAGTCAATCACCGACCGGCAAAACTGACATTAAGCTGGGTTGACTATAAGGCTGTGGTTGCCCAAACGATGGAAACCCTGTGTCAGGTACTCCAGGTGCTCGTCAGCCAACTGGCCACCAGGATATCGTCCAGGATTACAAATACAAAGGTGAGGTCACGTATTACCGAGCACATAAGCCTCTGAAAGGTCTGAGCAGCACCCTTCAAGCTGAAAGGCATGCGCAAGAACTTGACAAGCCCGAACGGGGTGACCTTTGCGGTCTTGGGTACATCCTCAGCGCGCACAGGCACCTGTTGATAACCGCGCACCAGATCCACCTTGGAAAAAATTGTGGCCCCTGCAAGCCGCACAGAGAAACCTTGAATGTGGGGGACGGGGACAATCGTTTGCCGTGACATTATTCCGCCAGCGAAAGTTGCCGCAGGGGCGCCATGACCTGTCGGTATTGGGCACCATGGGGAGCGGGGAGGCCCACGGGCTCTTGGACCGCCGCACTATCCCCAGGCGTTCCATGGAGGTAAACTCCTCCTTGGCGGTTGCTAGCTTGGCTGCGTCTGATCGCCGCGCCCGTGCGAAGATGGATGGTCTCACCATGGGGATGTAGTATTCTCGACTTCTATTCTCGTAGACGCGGTTGAAAACGTGGGTGTCGTTAGTGACAGAAATTTCGCCAGCAAACTTTGATATACATCCCCCAATGAGTAAGTGTTGGCTCACGGCCCAGCCCCCCCGTCCCGCACGGATAGGTGGCAAAAGACATGGCGTCAATTAAGCGGCGGTTCAGAAAAATCCACAAGCACGCCGTTTGCGCACAGAAAATCCACGCCAATGATGGGGACCATGATTGAGGCGCCATGCTCCGGACTGCAAACTGCTGGATTTCCCGCAGGACAATATATGGCCAAAGGCAGGGGCGCTCACACTTTTTTGGCTTTCGAGCTACTCTTAAAATGACCAAGTCAAAATGATCTGCCAGCAATTAAATTGATTTATATATGTATATGTACACTCAGTGTACTTAATATTTAAAAATATGTATTGTTTCCCTGGCATAACAGCATGAACATGTGTGGCTCAATACAATTACTTTACTCTAATGACGTCTTGCACTGAACGGACTCAAACATATGTCCACCAGTCATGGTGGGACGGAATTCGGATTGACATCTCGGATTGGCTGTACTGCGTGTCAATCAAGCGCATCAATGCTGCAGTGGGGATGGATGATTAGCTAATGGCTATTTCTAATGACATGCGATCTACAAACACTACCTGGACTCTGGTGGATTCTGTGGCTTGCGGTTGGATTGTTTTTTCACGTTGTGCGGTTGAGTTTATTTTGAAAGCAGGGCTCCGCGATCGATCCGCGTTGCCTTTGCGATCGACCAGTAGACCGGAATCGACGTGTTGAGGGTCCCTGGCCAAAGGCATTTGCTCATCCATCCAAATAATCGGAATCAGGTGTTCCAATCACTTCCATGGCCACAGGTGTATAAAATCAAGCACCTAGGCCTGCAGACTGTTTTTACAAACATTTGTGAAAGAATGGGTCGCTCTCTGGAGCTCAGTGAATACCAGCGTGGAACTGTGATAGGATGCCACCTGTGCAACAAATCCAGACGTGAAATTTCCTTGCTCCTAAATATTCCCGATCAACTGCCAGCTGTATTATAAGAACATGGAAGTGTTTGGGAACGACAGCAACTCAGCCACGAAATGGTAGGCCATGTAAACTGAAGGAGTGGGATCAGCAGATGTGGTGCATAGTGCGAAGAGGTCGCCAACTTTCTGCAGTAAATAGCGACAGACCTCCAAACTTCATGTGGCCTTAAGATTAGCTCAAGAACAGTTCGCAGAGAGTTTCGCCGAGCAGCTGCCACACATCACCAAGTGCAAAGCAAAGTAGTGTAAAGCATGCCACCACTGGCCTCTAGAGCAGTGGAGATGTTCTCTGGACTGACAAATCGCTCTACTTCATTTGGCAATCTGATGGACGAGTCTAGGTTTGGTGGTTACCATGAGAACGGTACTGGTCTGACAGCATTGTGCCAAGTGTAAAGTTTGGTGGATGGGGCATTATAGTATGGGGTTGTTTTCAGGAGCTGGGCTTGGCCTCTTTGTTCCAGTGAAGGAAACTCCGAAACTCCAACTCACAAAAGCAAGGTCCATAAAGACATGGATGACAGTCTGGCGCGGATGAACTTGACTGGCCTGCACTGAGTCCTGACCTCAACCCGATAGAACACCTTTGGGATGAATTACAGCGGGGACTTTGAGCCAGGCCTCCTTGTCCAACTTCAATGTGTGCCCTCACAAATGCGCTTCTGGTAGAATGGTCAAAAATTCCCATAAACACACTCCCGAATGTTGTGGATAGCCTTCCCAGAAGAGTTGAAGCTGCAAAGGGTTGACCAACGTCATATTGTACCCTATGGATTAGGAATGGGATAGCATTTAACTTTATATGCGAGTCAAGGCAGGTGCGAACAGTTTTGGCCATATAGTGTATATATACATGGGTTGTGGTGCAGCTGATTTAGATATAATTTTGGATGGATATATTCATGGTTAAGACTTGTGTGTGTCATGATAAAACTTATGTGAGAGCTGGCATGGTCTCAGGCCTGTACACTCTGAGTGCACTTGTAATTGATCATGAATTTGTTCTCTCCCTGAAAGCTTTCTCAATTTTGATGTAGAGCAGGGTTGCTTTTTTTGTTTTTAAATACAGAGTATTAACCCAATGTGTATCCTCTGCTGTTTCTCATGCAGATTTGTGCTTTGGGTTAAAATAAGGTCTTGCCCCCCCTCCATGTACTTCACTGCTGTTTTCCACTGTAGCTCTAGAACTTACCATGGAGAGAGTGGAGTCATGAACCACTAATAAGAGGTTCCGTTTTGCCTCTACCCAGCCGAGGCTTGAACTAATGAACAAATCAAATGAATGGCATTTAATTATAGGTCAGAAAGAGCGGTATGGACAGAGAGTTGGCGCTAGCGGGCACAAACCTGGAATTATTTGTCTGGAAAATTGTGAAATGAGTGGGCGCAGTTAAATTCTGTCTTTTTTCTTTTGGTGGCCCCGGGGTAGACGGTGCAGCACATCTGCATGCGGGCCGTAATGGAGGGAAAGTCACCACACACAAGTCTGCTGTTGTGATTTACACAGCACTTCCTTGGCAGCTGTGTCACTCAGTATGTACATGAGATGAAAGGAAAGTTGTGAGCTTCGCTAAGCAGTTCTGCTCTTGGAACTGACTGAAAATTTGAAGGAAAATCTTTTTTTATCAAATCGTTTCAGGATAAGTTCATCAGTAAGTTTGCTTTTTCGTGAACATCATGATGTAAGTTTGTAATCAAACTTTTCCTATGATCTACATTTTTAAAAACATGTCATTATAAATCCCAATGAGCCAGGTTATTGTGTAGGTGGCTAAAATGGTTTGTCACTCTGTCACCCATCAAATTGTAGCATTTAGTGAAATCTAATCTAAAATTGTCCTACCTTTCTCTGTTTTACACAACTCACCAAATCTGAACAGGATATCTTAAGCCTCGCTGGCTCATGTAAAGTTCGTAAAGAATAAGATTCATTGTTGGGTAATGTAATGTAGATGGATGTCTTGGAGGTGACCTCTCTCTCAACCTCTCAACTGTCTCTCTCCAGACTGTCCTGGGGCCACAGATGACTCAGAGGTGCAAGCTGATGTCACCCTGATGATAATCTGTCAAACTTATCGACACCTGCTGGTCCACTTGCACAGATACACAATTTCTAACAAATCTCCTCTGTAGTATATTAAATCCAAATTCTCAGTATGGACTGCCTGCTTACTTTGACATTGATTAATTCAGTCACTGTACAACACTTTTACCATTTTATATTTAAGCAGTGCAGAAAATGAAATGCACAAGGTCCCTCTTTCCCAGAAGAAATGAAGCGTGTCAAAGCCTTGGAAAGCACCACAAACAAGAAACTTTCAATCATGCTAAAGAATGTCTCCAACCTCAGAATGCTTTTCCCCCCTGGATACATCAATTGATTACCGGCTTAATAGCTTTTTGCTTGCTATTACCTGGCAAGAAATGTCAAAAGACCCAGAGAATGAAAGCTCATTGCCATTCTCGTGGCATAACAGCCTGCTGCTGATAGTGGATCAGCCATACAAGCTCCAGGAAATGAGGAAAACAATTGCGCCCTGCTCTTAGCACATAACTCCTTGCATCACACAGATGCCCTATTTTTTTTATCTTTTATTTTGAGGGGTTCACGTGGTTTTAAAACTCATATTGTGCTGGCCCACCCCACATGGGAGCATGGCAAATTTAGGATCAGGACATAGATGTTTCCAGAATTAGCATAGCTGGGTTGTGCTTTGGGGAGAAAGCTCCCACTGGGAAAATAGTGTAGAGCAGAGAGTAACCTGCTAGCCCATTAATATACAATGCAAAGGCATGACAAGATCAATAGGACTCCAGAGGTTTTTTTTTTCACAAACTTGGAACAGCATCCAAATTCAGTTGCTCTCACCTCTGAACTTTTAGCACATACGTTTTTTTCTTATGTGCCAGTGCCTGGAGGTTTTACACCTTCCATTATTGCATTGCGGATCACAATAGCTGATGTACAAAATCACACATATATCACTGTGTCTTTCACACCTTAAAGGAAGATTTGGTCGGTGTTACAGCTTATAGGAAAGTGACCCTATTGATGATGTAACCTCTTTCAGTGAATGAGTCATGTGCCTGAGGTCCTCAGAAAAAAAGAAATTGGTGAGGGTAAAGGTACAGTATATTGTGTTTCCAGGCAGCTGTTTATGATCTTAGAAAATAATTCTTGTTCTGTACCTTTCCCAAAATGCCTTAAATTGTAGCCCAAACATAGTATGTTCATGTTTTAAAAATACATTTGTATGTGTTTGACAAACGTTCTGGTAAAGTGTAGTTTTTGCATCAGCCAGAAACCTCCTTTCACACCGGTCAAAACTTATGTTAGCCTATTATTGCTAAGTGAAAGCCATCAGAAATGTTTATAATGTCGATCCTCAGATGTATTAAACAGATCGGGGAAGCATTACTCGCCAACTTTAAATGAATTCACTAGAACAACAACATTGGTGAGATCTGTCCTCATTATTGCAAACAGAAACAGGCCACATTACTTTACAAATAACAGAATGCTTCAGTGTAAAATGTCAGCACACATTAATGTGATGCGTCTGTTTAATACTTTGTCACTTAAAATCATCCATTCTTTCATTCAGAAGCAATCAATTGACGTATCATTAAAAAAACTTTCCTGTTTGTCATTGTTGCTCATGTGGAACTAGAACATGAAATGCAATCAAGCTTCGGTTAAAGTGTGACCTAATTTCTCCTATTAAGTGTGTGCTGCATGGTCACAATTTTTCTTTAATTACTGACTTAACAGGCGTGTTGTACATGATTAATGATAGATGATTCCCTATAAATAATGGATGCTTGGAAGACAGGCTGGAACAAAGAATGCAATATGCACAATATTATGTTTGCTTGCCTCTCTGATAATCATAGATTTCGTTCTGAGATGGTAAACAGGTCCACTTAATATTCAAATCCTAACCAGTGAGAAATGAATCGTCTTTTTCTGTCCAAATGTCTCAGTCTGTAATGGCCTGAAGCTTAATTCATTTTTCTAAAGTATGACTATTGGATCTCAAGGCTCATTTTCAGAAAGCTAAATTACTCACTTGTGTCAGGTTATTACAATTAGCTGTGTGAGAGTCTATATCAAGATACCGCCTCAGCCCCCTTTCCACCAGTGCATGCGCGCGCGCGCGCACACACACACACACACACACGCACACACACACTCACACACACAAAATGGATTTTGCAGGAAGGTGCATCAGCAATAACAACAGAAGCAGCAGAAGCATAAAAAGAAAGGCCTTGGAAAATCCAGGAAAAATTTCATACGAGTGTATGAGTAAGAAGGTCTACAATGTGAAATAGAGATACCAGTAACATTTATATTTTTAAATACCACTTTCAATAACAGTTCAGTGAATCTTAATCTGTAACAAAAACCTTACCTGGATCGATGCGAAAAAAAATCCCATGATCTCATAAATCACAAAAGTGGTTGAAGCATCCAAAATGTTATTTAAACTACAATTTGTTAGGGAGACACAACATTATTAGTGCGCCAACAACATTGGGAGATACTAAATGGAAAGATATTCCAGATTTAATGTTTCATAATGTGCAGACTAAAGGCATATTTTACATGTGATCTAAGCTGAAGTAACAATAGTACCATATATTTTTTCTGCATAAGCACATCTGTCTGTGGGAATCCTGGGTAATAATTACATTATACACCCTGGTTTAAGACACTGTGTTCATGTATTGATACATGCAGAGGCAATAGGTTCCTGTGCCAGTATATCTTTGTTTTGTGTGTCCGTACACTTAACTGTGCCACCAACATGGTGATGTTAGTTTCAGGAAAACCCCCACAGAGCCTGTCACTTGCAATGCCACATCCCTTCTTGACAGTGTAGAAGAGCACATAGAAAACAAAATGGCACAGCTTGACCTTTTAAGTGATGTGAGTTGCTCATCTCTGAAGTGAGGTGTGTTTGTAAGGAGAATATTTTCAAACTTACCTCAAACAGAATCATCTGCCTGACATTGAATGTGTTCCTGGTGATATTTTTTTCCCTATTTTTTCACATAGCTATCCGTAGTATCCAAAGGAATGACATTGATGTGGTTTGCATTATTTATGCAACAAAATGACTCGCATCAGATTGTACACCTTACTTTTTAACGAAGAAAGTCACTTCCTAATAAATTTGGTTTGTTCAATTATCTAATTTTTTTCTTTTTTGCCGAAATCAACTCCTTATTCAACTAATCCCTATTTTATTGTTTTCTGAAAAACTTGAAAGAATGACTTCAGCAATTATTTTAAGAAGGTGACAATATGATATAATAACTAATGAATGGACGATGTCTTCAAAAGAAAGGGAACATCTTAAAGAGCTTAAACTTAAGAACCCAATAAGTTTTATTCAAAAGGTGGTGAGACCAATAATTATCTACATAGATGAAGTCTTGATTTGAATAGTGGCGGAAACTCTTGACTGTAGTAGAAAATCACCACAGTCCCTAGTGTGGGGGTATTAGTGTGCTGACGACATACATTTCACAAATGGGTCAGTCTTTGAGAATGTAGGAACCAGGCTGTTCTGGGAAAAGAGAAAACAACATACATGGTTTCTCTCTATCCCTTATAAGGGCCAAGATAAAAGCTGGGATAAGTAAGTGAAATTACCCCGAAAATAGCTAGGGGCTCATAGGATTAACACGACTTTGGCAATCTCATGGTTGTTTCTTAGCTGAGAGGAAAATATTTCTGTAATTTGCCCAGCATACCAATCATCTGCTAAGATTTCACTCCTATACAACAAAATCTGGGATGTCTCGAAATTTGGAGTGTTTGCCGCATATCTTCAAGATTGCTGTGTTTGTAAAGCGAAGTGACTTCACACTCTTCTTGACCTTAACCCACTGCCATTTAACCATTCACATGCAGATGTTTGTAAAGACTGAGCGATGCACATTCAAATCATAATATTTGCATGCCAATATTTGCATACTTTTTTCTTCCTGACACTACAAGTCTATTTCTTACAGATGGAGACAACATGAGTTCTTTAATTCCCTAGATTACCTACCTACATTACTTTTTATCTGTATTTCTTTTCCTGCATTTCTAACAGTATTCTGAATCTTTCTCAATGTGAAATAGAATAACAGACTGTCACAGTCATTCAGAATTTGAGTAACATCTCCCCTTTTCCTAATGTAGTCTATCTTATAATCTACTATAAGATAAACACATGCCGTAATAAAGGGGTATTTTCATAGCTAAAGAACAAGAACCAGTGACAGGATAATGCTTTGCACGTTTTGAACATTCACTGCGTTCCCCAATTCAAAGGACCATATTCATGTTCATCGTGTACATCATGACTGCCTAACTTGAAAATGACTAAATTAAAGTAACATGATTTTTGTGACTTCAAATAATTTTGTTTGAAGAGTTAGTCACTTGAAAGGCACAGTTATGATCACGTTTGTGCATGTGACAATAACACTGCCATTAATGTAGATTATCATGTCTCAGAGAAAGCGAACGGAGAGAGAGAGAGAGGCTTAAAGAAAAGAAAGGTCCAGTATTACTAGAATGATAAACACACGTGAAATATCTGCACTCATGTAATTATTATCAGATATTTACCGCTGGGATTAGTTGGTGAGCAGGGGAATAACAAACCGCAATTGTGGAGATTATGGTATCCCGTCTTAGAGACATTTTACCATGTCGACGGGTGGTATGAACCTCAATTTGCCACTGGTAGAAGGAGCAGATCATCGGAGCTCCCACTAGTCGTATTCCAACATGATACGTGAGTTACTTTGCGCTTAAACCCCATCACCATGAAAGTTCAGCGCCTTTCAGTCTTCTTCTTTTCCTTTCGGCGTTTCCCTTTCAGGAGTCGCCACAGCGAATCAACCTCCTTCATCTAACCCTATTCTCTGTATCCTCCTCTCTCACACCAACTACCTTCATATCTTCTCTCACTACGTCCATTAATCTTCTCTTCGGTCTTCCTCTAGACCTCCTGCTTGGCAGCTCCAGTTCCAGCATCCGTCTACCAATATAGTCCCTATCCCTCCTCTGTACATGACCGAACCATCTCAGTCTGGCTTTTCTGACCTTCTCTCCAAAACATCTAACATGAGCTGTCCCCCTGATGGATTCATTTCTGATCCTATCCATCCTCGTCCCTCCAAAGAGAACCTCAACATCTTAATTTCTGCGACTTCCAGCTCTGCCTCCTGTCTTTTGTTCAGTGCCACTGTCTCCAAACCATACAGCATCGCTGGTCTCACCACTGTTTTGTAAACCTTTCCTTTCATTCTAGATGAAATTCATCTATCACAAAGAACCCCTGAAACTTTTCTCCTCCCATTCCAGCCTGCTTGAACCCATTTCTTAACCTCTTATCCGCACTCTCCGTTGCTCTGGACTGTTTACCCTCAGTACCCGAAATCCTCCAACTTCTTGATCTCCACTCCCTGTAGCCTCACCATTCCACCCGGGTTCCTCTCTTCACGCACATATATTCTGTATTACTGCGACTAACCTTCATTCCTCTCCTTTCGAGAGCAAACCTCCACCTTTCAAGATTTTCCATAACTTGCTCCCTGCTCTCACTACAGATCACTATATCATCTGCAAACATCATGGTCCGTGGTGATTCCTGCCTAACCTCATCTGTCAGCCTAGATCGGAAGAGCACACGT
>CAAKHD010011846.1:0-12578 GCA_901007705.1 Fistularia tabacaria
TGTGCTACGGTGTAAAGTCGGGGAAGGCAGGGTGTTGCGCGTCGGGGGGGGGGGGGGTGGTAAAGGGGGGGGGGGGGGGGGGAGGTGGGGGGGGGGGGGGTTGACAGTGAGGGATCCTATTTGAGGATTGTTCCCCCCCCTCCCCGGATCATACATGATTGGTGACGGAGGGAACTTTCCCAACCATCGGCGGCCGTGTGAGCGGTGCCACGGTGCCAGACAGAGACGACCCTTTGTCTCCCGCCGCCACATTGGGAGGGACGACGTACGTACACACACGTTAACAATACATATGTACACACGCACATACACTCATTGGCATCGGCTATTCTCACTCGCAGCGTTTGACTATAAAAAATGAGGATGCAAAGGACTTTAGTGGCCATCCTGACATGCTGGAGCACACTGGAGCCTGCACACCTGTGTGTCTATTCAGTTCAACACATTAACGTATGAAAGCAGCATGGCATCACATCATCGTGTGTGTGGGGTATGTGTGTCAAAGTGTGTAAGAATGTGTGTGTGTGTGTGTGTCCTCAGACTCACCTGGCAGTGCCCCTGGAGCTGATTGTCTTGGTAATGCAGCCTCAACTGGGGTTGCAGAGCTGTGACACCTGATGTCCCTCCTCCTCCCCCTCCTCCCTCCCTCTCTCTCTCTCTCTCTCTCTCTCTCTCTATCTCTCTCTCTCTCTCTCTCTCTCTATCTGCTGTAGTATAGGATCAGTAGCTACACCCTAGCACTGACAGAAAAGGGGGAGACAGAGAGGAGGGGTTCTTATCCAGCCTTTAGGATTGTACCACCTGCCTGGAGGGGATACAGGGGGCACAACGAGGAAGGAAGCGCTCACGACACTCCGCTTTGCTGCCGCTGAATGATCCTGCTGTCTGTGCCAAGATGGTCTCTCCCGGCTCCCACAGCTCTGATTGGACAACGTGCTTCCTCCTTCATCAAAATGTAAAATTCCAAGACAGAGAGTAGTGCGTTTGTGTGTGTGTGTGTGTGTGTGTGTGTGTGTGTGTGTGTGGGTGGGGATATGAGTGTGTATTTGTGTGAGAAAAAGCGTGTGTGCCTGAAAGACAGACAATGCAAGAAGGAAAGTGTGTACCTGCACGCGTGTATTTGAGAAATACTTGTCATGCAGGCTAGCATGACTGTATTCATATCTGCGGAAGTGTGTGTTTGCTTCTGCATTCATGTATATGTGTGTGTTTGTGCCTTTGTGCCAGGGAGACGGTATACAGGATGCCATTGTCTGTGTGGGCGTGTGATAGAGGAAGAGGTAGTCGAGGGAGAGACACAAGACAAAGACTGCGAGAGATAGGAAGACATTTGGAGTGTGTGTGTGTGTGTGTGTGTGACAGAGAGGAAAAAGGAGCAGTGTGTACGGCCTGAGTGCTGTCATCATTAGTCTCTCTGCAATGGCGGGTGTTGGGGCTGCAAAGGGGCTTGTCAGTCAGTTTCCTGTCACAACATGTCACACTGAACGGACACACACACACGCACGCACGTATGCACGGCCAAACACACTCCCAAAAGAGATCATGTCAAGATGGTGGCCAGTTGCTCTGACAGGCAGATCCAACCCCTGCACAACCTTTAACCCCGACTCCTCCGACTCCCTTGCCGGATCCTTGATGGAGAACAAAAAAAAAGGGCAGGTGGAGGATGGACCAGATCTTGCACACAGAGGCGGCAAGAAATGGGAAAGAGCGTCAGCGAGTGTACGCGGCACACACGCAGACACACACTCTCCGGAGAACTAATTCTGCTGACTCACTACGCACTTGGCAGAACCCAAAACAGGGATCTTTTATTGGGGGGGGTGTATAAACTGAACAACTTCTCAAAAACAAGATTGATTTTCCACTAAACCTGAGCACAGGGGTCATTAAAACAGAACATGCAATGGAGGTGGACTTTGTTTAGTTGGAGTCCAATTGACCGCCCGCAGTTCGCTGCAGAGGGGAGTCTCATCTTCGCACGTTAAACAGACCTTCTCTTTTTCCTGGCTTTCTCTCTCACTCACTCTCTCTCTCTCTCTTTCTCTCTCTCTCTCTCTATCTCTCTCTCTCTCTCTCTCTCTCCTGCTCCCGATTTAATTACCTTCTATATTTATCAGAGCTCAAGATGCTATTTTGGTATCGTGACTCCTCTCACTGATATCAGGAGGCTACATTATTCAGAGTGGGAGCACTGGGGGCCGTCAGACACAGAGTGCCGTTGTGAACCCTATGGAAAGGATGGAGGATGTGTCAGTTGCAATATGGCGGCAGCGCTAGTCTTTGGATCGGTGCAATGAGAAATACACAGTGATGCGCTTTTCCTATGCACTCTGTGTGGAGCGTGTCGCCGGCACCGGTCGAAGGTGTGGTCCGTCTTTTTCTCCCGCCTGTTTTCCGTCCTCGTATCAAATCTGGGAGCCGCGGGAGAGAAAGATGACAGTTTCGGTAAACGCGTTCGCGCAGACAAGTAAACACCCCAGATGTGCGGCTGCAAAGACCTCCACAACGCAGCAGCAGAAAGTCACACACACACACACACACACATACACACACACACACACACACACACACACACACACACACACACACACACACACACATGCGCACAAAGCTGTATAGATCGTTGTCCTCCATATTTGCTTGTGATTTATGATCGCTCTTCAGTAGAGGCCACAGTCATCTGAGAGATGATGGCCATATTGATCTGATAAACAGTTTCATTTACTGCCAAAGCCTGCCATTCATACTCGCACTCGCACACACCCGGGCGTGAGCGTGCTCGTGCATACACACCCCCACGTGCACACAGCAAAGACATAGAATCACAGCAGGAATAACCCGGCTTTCTGCTTCATCAATTCCCCACCTCCTCCACGTCTGCTTTTCTGTTTCCCTGCCCCCCCCCCCAGGCCACCTCACCCTCTCCTCGGCTCTCAGCACTCTTTAACCCGTTCCTCCTCTGCCCTCATTCTTCCCAGCGGCATCCACCTGTTTCTACAACGACATTCGCGACGCATGCCCCGGCCTCTTTGTCTCGGCACCTCGCAGCCTCATCACTTTGCCGAGATTTCCCAGGATGCCCCTGACAGCAAGATGCGGGAGGTGGAGCAATTTGGAGTTTTAACATCAACCCTTTTCTTTTTTAAACAAACCATAGGGCTGGGTTCCTAAGGCAGGAGCATCAGCACATTTCTCCATACGTTAGCCATGAGGCGGTGAAAGGAACGGGCTCTTTAACTGGGCTGGCGTGAAAACAGGGAGAATAAAACGGTGACAAACAATGCAAATTTTAACCAAAGCCAAAGCTGTTAACACGTGATGCTTATCTCAAAAGAGAAATATAAATGCTGGCTCTTAATTTAAAAGATGTTATGGTTCCTCTGTTCAGACTGATATCACAGCCGTTTGTCTCCTCAACTGCTCCGAGGTAAATTCTTTGGAACGCTCCTCTTCATCCTCATTTCAAACCTTGCCTGTGTGACATTGTGTCCCATCTTGATAAAGAAAGGGAATTTTTGCACTGAAAGTGAAACAAAAACAAATTATGCCATCCGCACGTCAAGCTACGTACCCCTTTTCTGGGGTGAGCTGCAAAATGCAGGGCTTCCTGTCCGGTTATTTTTCCAGTGACATATAATACATATGTCTTCTGCTGTCAGGGAACTCGAGACAATCAAAATAAAAATGGACATTCACGACAACAGAAAAAAGGACAAAATGCATAAACAAATGTGCAAAATGCATGCACAAAAAAGTGCTTCTCTACAAAATGTTGATCTAAAAATTGAGATTTAGTCATATCATTATATTTCATGATTACTTCTATCAAATAAATTCATTCTGTAGAAAACACATGGTGCCCAAAACTCGACTGCAATGGAATATGTACAATATAGTATGCATGTGTGGGCGTTCTGCTCACTCAAAGGGACAAATATTTGACTTGTAAAACTTGTCAGAAAAGTCTCCCTCCAGATTTCCCATCTCTCTTATTTGAGCTTATCGTCTTTAGTTTCCTGAGGAGCTGTGAAGTTTGACAGAACTCCAACCCCAAACTACATGAAGCCTGTTCTAAAAGTGTTAAAGCTGGGATTTTTCACAAATTTTCAGGGTTTCATTTTGCGAAATTGACAATTCTATTGATTTCTTTGTGAATTTTGGTGACCTTGAGAGATGCTCTCCACCTCCATGGTGTTAGGGAACTGCCTATTAGCGCCAGAATTCACCAGCAGGCACCAAAAGCATGCGTTACTTCAGAATTAATACATGTTCTTGGCTGAGAATTTGTTACACATTTTCCATGTCTTTTTAATTTTTTTAAAAGGACATTGTTGGAACACCTCTGTGCCCGTGTGGCAGCGGAGCGGTCAGCCATTCTCAAGACAGCGATCGTGGACGGTGTTGTATCTGACGATTCATCTTTTTTTTTTTTCTTTTTGACAATGCAAACGTCAAGATACAGAAGGCAAAATAGATGGAACTGTTTGCCTTTTTCGTTTTTCAGCCAGAACATAAATATGATCCATAATATAACTTGGCCCTTTCATTAGGCAATTTCATCCATTGGACCTGGTCTCTGATTTTGGATGTTATCTCTGGGTTTACGTCGGCACTGTGTTCAACATCAGTCTGATACCAGATGCATTGCACAAACTCTTTCCTGATAACTGTACCCGCAGTAGGGCAGCACAGTGGTTAGTGCGTTCTTAAGACAATTAGATACTAGAAATCCCACCTTTGGATAAATAATACACACAGTTAAAAGTATTCAGGAACAATTTTCCGATAATTTGCACTATAATCTCTAGTCATTTCTTGCTACCCTCGAAAGGGGATGAAACGCCATTTCATTCACCCGTCTCCCTTTGTTTGTGAAAACAATGGGCTGGAATTCCTGGAAAGGCAGTAAAAAAAAAATTCCTAAAAAAAATAATTAAAAAAGCGATGCTTTAAACATAGAAAAAAACAAACAGGAAATAGTGATTCACATTTTAAGAGTTTACAAAAAAAAAACAAGGATGTGATATCCAAGCGAGAAGACGATGCACCGGCCAGCCCTCCGGTTGATTGATTCTTTTTTTTCTTTTTTTTTTTTTTCTTCAACTGTCCATCTGCAATGCAGCTTTTATGAGTCGTACTGTAAATTTGGCTGCAACATGGAAGACACGGAGCGGGGAAAGTTGCAATGAGGCTGCTGCCTTCCAAAGATTGCCGTGCAAAATTCCAGCTGTTGAAAAAAAAAGAAAACAACCGTCCACCGCAGGAACCGACGTGTCTGGCAAAGGAATGAGCTTGTCGGTTTTGTCAAACACTCGCTGTTGCCTACGTCCGAACAGAGCAGTAACAAAAAAATCAAATCTTAATGTCATTACTTTGATTGTACTCAGTCATTTCAGTTTTTAAAATTGATGTCAGGACATAATCTGGTATTAGATAAGATTCTTTTTTCACAGCCTCACCAATGTTTAATTGGTGTTAAGGGTCAAATTAGTTAATTAGCTCTACTGCTAACTTTAAAATCAACAAGAGGGTTTGAGTCTCTGGTGAGCGTCTTTTTACACTCACGCTTTTATATTTAATTTGTAGAATTAAAATGGTCCGATGTAGATACATGGAGCGCTAAACAGAGATGAGCAATCTTAAAAATGGTCTGAATTTAAGCATCCTGTATGCCTTTCTGTGTATTTCCATGTCATTTATGAGTAAATAGATAATGTCAAAAGAGTGAAATAAATGCATAACATATTCATACACACACACACACACACACACACACACTCACTCACTCACAAACACCCAAGAAGGCTTTCAGTTTCTAAATCAATCCCACATCCGTAGCTAATGCAGTGCTGGGCCCTCTTCAGGAAGCATTAGGCCTATTAGTCAAAAGTGCGTACGCATTCCTGTATGTGTGTGTGTGTGTGTGTGTGTGTGTGTGTGTGTGTGTGTGTGTGTTTGTGTAGAAGCCGCACACTCAGCAGTAGCCGATCTCAGTGGATCCTGTGGGGTCAGCAGGTGCAACAGGGAATGAGGGACCATTTTATTGTGTGCGTGAGTTTGTGTGTGCGTCTGTCTGAGTGTGCCCTCCCCTCGATATCCTCTGGGCTCTTTATCGCTCTAAAATTATCCTCCATTTACTGGAAGACACTGGACAGACTAGAGTGAAACAGACACGTGGACACTCTTGCTCCGTCTCCTTGGATTCAAAAGGAGCCACACAGACAACTCGCCTCTTCAAATAGTCTTCCTCCAATGAAATAAGTGCGGGTAAGTTGACATGTGTGACGTTCAGAGAGGTCGAAATGACACGGGCTGAAGCGGACATCGCTTGGCGGATCCAAACACGGCAGATCAATAAGTCCACAAGACCAAACTAAGCGGCAAAGCAGGGGAGAGATCTTTCCCGTTCACGACGCGTCATCGTGAAATCAACGTGACCTCAGCAGCCGCTAGCTTGACTGAAGTGATCTTCCTCAGCGGGGAGACTCATCTCTACCTTACCATCACTGCTCTGGTCACAGACATCGATCTGAAAAATATTTCAGAGGGATGAGCAGTGGGTGTTTTGCATCAGTAATTCGTACAAATGTAGAACCAGCACAAACGTACACTCTCCCTGGGCCTGACAGGGAGCTCGTGGTTTAGGTTTGATGGTGGAGGATGAGAAACACTTTCTTTAAAACTTTCAAGAAATTAATATTCAGCAAAATGTATACAGTGCTGTCTGACTATCACACCCTGAAGAATGTTTTGAAAATCCTGGGGAAGTTACCAAACATTGTGATCACCTGAGAGGGTGATAAGAAAACAAAGAATTAGAAATTTCGAATCCAAAAAATGAAGTTTGGCTGTGTTTGAATAAAAGTACGCTTTAAAATAAATCCTCAACAAGACTGGACCAACACAGTTCATTTGTACATCTGACTGAAGTTTCCATGCAGAAGCCAATACTTTGATATAAGCTAAACTTAAACACATAAATTCACTGGGCTTTTATGATGGTTTTATCAAAGTTTTTTGGTTCAAAGAGAGAATTCATGTTCAAATTCCAAACAGTACTTTATTGTGTTTCCCTTGCTGATTAATTCCAAATATGGATAAAGGGCATTTAGCATGAATAGCTTTGGTTTTCATGAAAGTTTTCTCTCTTGAAGCGCACAAGCTTGACAAGTTTGTTTTGCAATGTGCGCGCGTCACGGTGGACTTCATTAGAGCCCCTGATCATCTCGGAGGATTACAAATCAATAGATCAAACTATTTGTCACCGCGTTTCCGGCCCTGCCCTGGAACAGCCATCTTCATCCGTGTACATCACAGCATTGCTGTAAGACATTCTCTAACATTACGTGACATGTCCCTGCAGGTCCTTTTGTCTCCTTCCCTCATACGGCCTTGTGGCCTCCTCCTCCTCACACAGTATTCGTCCCTGAGGACATCCTGCCGAGGATCGAGTCTCTGCAAATCAATGGCATCCATTCATGTGGGTGCAGCTCACGGAGGTTCACGCGATCGTGCACTGTCACACGTGCACATACGAAAAGTTGCTGCATCTATTTGATTATCCTTTCCGTGCATACAGACGCAGACGGACGGGGTGTGAGTTTCGCCGCTATTGAAAAAAATAAATAAATAAAAAGGAAGTTACTTGGAATTCAACTCGGCATGTTCATGATGGACACAGGAGCAAATGTCAGGAACACCCACGTAAATAATAGCCTTTAGTAATGCCAGCAGTAAGTACTCAGATCAGTCAGACAGGCCGGTTAATAGACCGGCAGAGATGCTGTGAATCGAACTGAGGGTGGAGGATGGAGAGAGCCGGTGGAAAAGTGAGAGGGAGGAGAGGAAACTAGCGGAGAAAAGCGAGACAGTAAGACTGGCCATTATAAATCATATCCGCTGTTGGCGCCGGCCACGTATCCTAGCAACCAGACAGACCCTCCGCCTCTCCTCCATCCTCTGTCTATCTTCTGCTAACAGCTTGGTCACTCTTATTACCTATACTGCATCGGGCCATGCCCCGAAAAACTCACGACAGTGTGCGGATCGCGGCACACAGCTGAGTAATCTACAGTTCACCTCTCGCTGATCACAACTGATAGCAGCTGCATGGACCACCGATACGCTGGCCAGTATGCGTGCTCGCACACACACACACACACACACACACACACACTCACGCACGCACGCGCGCGCACAAACACACACACACAAACGTTATACAACCAAGTGGATCAAGAATATGACCATTATGGCTCATTCTCCATTCCTCTCTCACATCCTGCTCCATAGATTCTCAATACGCGGGTGGCTGGAGGCATAATAATGTGCAGAAGGGCTGGGAAATGTATCGATATATTTGTCAGATAATGTCTAACTGTGATATCACATTGTGGTTGTTTTTTTTTTTATTGTAGGAAATTATTACACAGCCGTGTACAGCATACATCCAGCCTGGCAAGAATCTTGATTTTTGCTTTTGACAGTTATGCAGTAATAATTTTTTTGTCAGATTCCAAATCCCTTCTTTTGCTCATCACTTATTACTAGACTATTTGCAAAATATAGAGGATGATAATAAAATGACTGTCAAGGAATTGCCTAAAACCGCTTTAAAGAAAAAGAATCAAAAAGAAATTAAAAGAAAAAGAAAAATTACTGAAGCGATAGAAAACAAATCCCAAATTATTAACATTATTTAGTTAAAAAAATGATTAAAATGTGCGAATCACAAGGTAGAAAATGTCATTTCATTTATCAACGCTGAGCATTTGCCAAGTGACTTTCCAAACCTCGATAGCTGTGATATAGATCACTATTCAGCAAAATATTGCAATATTTGCAGTTTATTGAATTCATCCTGACAATAATATGGATGTGGTACTAAGACAAGGGAAAGACTGTATGTTCCAAGTTAAAATTGTGAGGATGCCGGATGTCGTGGAACTTAACGCTCAGCTGGAACAGGTGCGACACAGCTAACAGAGGAGAGCAGTTGAGGGGCCCAGGAAGAGCAGAATATCAGACGTTACATATGAAAACGCCAGTGTAGGAAGAGAAATGGTAAGAAGAAGCACGTCACGAACAAATATGTGCGGAAGCTGTGATATGTAATAACTTTTAGTGCTTCTAGATGCATAATCCTCAATCCAGGCCGTCCTCACGGTGGATATTTTTGAATTGTTCAAAGCAGGACAAGACATCAGTCTTGGCAGCCTTCAATTTAGCTGAGCCGGACCAAGATCTCTGGCACTGTCCACGCTCGGTCGCTGACACGGTCTGCGGGGCCGTCTGTGGATGGAGCCATTGTCAATGCTGGCGGGTTCACCTGTGCTACCCTCCCGCTGCAGCTCCCCCAGACGGTTGCAGTAAAAATGCTCTTTGGTAATCCTCCACAGGCCTTCACCAAGAAAGATTTGCTCCATGAGCAGAATATTGTCTTCATTGTGATATTATAGCTCTTTTTTTATTACTTGTCCAAAGTGTTACACATGATTTCACTTTCAGGATGTGTGTTTTGGTTTGGTTTTTTTTTGTCTTCAAAAAAAATCTTTCCAAATTAAATATTAAACCAACGAGAAATTAGTTAGCAGTCAGAGAATTGGGCAATTGGGCTGTCATAAAATCAGCTTGCGGAAGGGCCTCTGCACGCTCCTTTGCTAAAGAGTCACATTCATTTGAAGAAACCCTAACTTAAGAGGAATTTTACGCCCTTTCTATCATTATAAGTGTTTAAACGAGGACGTCTGTTAAATCCTGATGCCGTGCTCTGAGGAGGAGGAACAAAAAGAGCAGTAGGAGAAATGCTGAGAGAATTCACTCCATAATTATATCAGTGCAACAACATAAAGACTTGAATGTATAATTCGACCTTTTAGCACAAAACCTTTACATGGGGATTGTTGAAACGCTGACACGTCCCCCACGTCCCCCTCTGATTGGTCAGAGGCCACACCATGACACAGCAATAATCGCCTTGCGACATTTCAGTCTGATATTGTATGACGTTCTCAATGGGCGTTCAAATGAATTAAGTAATGGCGTTATTCAAATTTCGACATGTCTTTGAAATTCTGATAAATACCGGGTTGGAAAAAAGAAATAAAAATCACAGACTCACTCCTGACTTTGGACCGAGCTAAGGCAGATTTCTTTATGCGGTGTGGTTGTGTTTTGAATCATTGCAGCTCATTTGAAATGCAGTCCATTCGGGTTTGGTTTCCCAGCATCAGGATCACCTGGGACAGCGTGGCCGCTCGCGTGGTCTCACTGTCACTACATCTCAAATATGAACAACACACTGATACAAAATTGATGTGATAACACTCATATTAGCACTAAATTGTACATTCTAAACCACAAGGTGACATCAGTCAAATCATTGCCAATTAGGCTTCAAAAATATTAATGATAATAAAATGCCTTTTAAGGTTTTCTTTCTTTTTTTTTTTTTTTTTTTTGTCTGGAGCTACTGCAGCTGTGAGAATCTACTCTTTGAGTTTTGCATTGTGTGGCGATATTGAAATTCAACAGCACACTTCACAATCAAGCTTTTCTGAGCATGCATACTGACTTATTTAAGTATATCTAATTTGGTCCCATTTCCAGGGAGAACATAATTAGAAACTGATTAGAATTAATCTGTATTGAATTGGGACACAGCTTCAGTTTCATCAAGTTTCTGCAATCACTTGAAACCCAGGCATTGTTGTTTTTTTTTCCCCCCTTCTCTCTTTTTTTTTTTTATTCGAACAACCTGTATATGTTGATTCATAACTGTATGGACAAACCAAGCAGTGGTGTGACATGATAACAGCTTCAATGTCTTGAAGATATATCCTCAGGAGTATTATCATTGCGAAATAAGCGCCTAATTCTCCCCTGCATGAGACAATTTCGTGCCATCATTCGACACGACCTCAGTATTCCCCTGATGATTCCACTGAGAAGAGGTTATCCACACCTTCAAGGACAATCAGAGGGTTTTTAGTTGTCATGCCTGTTTTGTGTAATTTCCTCCAGATTGTCTAAAAACTGATGAGACTGAACAGACTCCTTGTTAAAGTCAATTTACTTCCAGACCATGGGTTGCTGATTTTGGACCTCAGATAAAACAAAAACGATGAGGTTACACTCTGTAACCTCCAGCTAGCATGACTGGCATTTAGCTGTGAGACGTGCTGAGGAGTGCAGGCCAACGCCGTGCTGCAGTTTTATGCAGTCTCCTCACTAAAAGCTTCACCCAGTTACTGGTCTCTAGGCGCCTATACTCCCTCCTCTCTATGGTTCTGGCAACATCCTCACCGTCCACCGGCTTCTGAAATGTTGAGCGCTCAGTAGAGCCATCATACAGTAGAACACACACGCAAATACACGGGCACACACATACATTTGAGAGCAAAGCAAATGAACCACTTAGGAACCGCTCAGTCGGCTTGTTGTCGAAGAGCCACCACAAGTAGGTGGTAGGAGAGGAAAATTGTGTTGGAGAATTGAAGGACAAAGTAGCTGTGTGTGCGCGCTGGTGCGTGTGAGTGTGCCTGCGTGTGTGTGTGTGTGTGTGTGTGTGTGTGTGGGTGCGCGCGCGCATATGTGTGTTCGAATAGAACACAATTACACCACCTTGTGGACCAGGACAGCCATGGCCCTCTTGCCTCCGCCTGTTGACTAAATAAGAAATGCATATTGTATTTTCGGGGTGGGGAATATAGACAAGAACAGAATCACAATATCAAGATATCAAGTCACCATTGGTTTTGGAAAATAAAGCAACCTGAGTAAGTCAGAGGGAGTCAAGTCGGCATCATACTGGTCACGTTAAGGTAATTTCTTGCTAATGGTTGGGATATTTTTCTTGCTTTAGGGCAATTTCATAGCAGATTTTTTACATCACTTTCTCAAGACTTAGAAATATACTTACAGAGCATAAAAATATGGGGAAATTGGAAAAATAATAAAAAGAATATAGCAAGACTTTATCTAAAATTTGAATTTGTCGAAATATATAATACTTGCATGATTAAGTAAAACAGTTTGGATATGCAGCAAAAGTAAGTAAATTCTCCTAAGAGTAAAGGCCAATACACAAATTCATCTTTCAGATACATCCTTGCTAATCCTTTGTGTGTGTTTTCCCGCAAAGGTTCGGGTTCTTTCTTGGCTGAGTTTCAGGATTACAATCCTTAAATGCATCATGCCGACTGAATTTGGCGAGAATTTTTGAAATTCAATATACCGGGCGTTTAGGCAAATTAGCAAAAATTAAAAAAAAAGAAGAAGAATCAAAAGTTTTTATGTGTACAACAAAATGATGTGTCACATTTTTTAAATATTAGATAACTTGTTTCTGTCACGTTATCAGATAAAGACATGTTTGGTCCTTTTACTGTGCAGTTCTTTTGTACGCATCATTCTTTTTATTTGTAGACATTCAAATGTCTTTTTTTTTTTTTTTTTTTACAATCTTCCTGTACACCAATGCCCCAGGTCTTCAAAAGACAAAAATAACTCTTAAATCTGCCTGGAGTGGAAACTGGCTAATTCTTTAAGGTTTTGCCTGACGTTTTCAAGGGTGA
>CAAKHD010011846.1:12598-26093 GCA_901007705.1 Fistularia tabacaria
TATTTAAAGATAAAGTGCTGTCCTCATCTTAAACTGTAAAATACCCCTGTATAACTGTGAACGAAAATCCCCCCCCCCCCCCCCCAAAAAAAAAAACGGGAGACTCGTGTTGGTGGGACTTTCTTTTTTTTTTTTTTTTTTTTTTTTTTTTAATTTTTTTTGTTTGCTTTATTTTTTTTTTTTGTAGACATTCAAATGTTTTTTTTTTTTTTTTTTTTTACAATCTTCCTGTACACCAATGCCCCAGGTCTTCAAAAGACAGAAATAACTCTTAAATCTGCCTGGAGTGGAAACTGGCTAATTCTTGAAGGATTCGCCTGACGTTTTCAAGGGTGACACTTCCCTTAATCTATGAGATAAACCCCCTTTTAACATTTAATGAGATTCAGTGAGAGTAAAAGTTTGAAAAAAAAAAAAAAAGTGAAAAAACTAAGATAGCAAAAACTGCTATTCCTAAAGCGATGGGATCATTCTATACACTCAAATCCTTGAGGATAATGAATTAAATTAACTTTTGCTTTAATCTCTTCTCTTATCTTAAATTGTAAGGAGAAATGCATGAAGATAAGCTAAGGTTTAATCTCTACGTGAGCAATTATGTTTTCTGCCTATTATTAACCCAGATGTTGGTGTGAAGTCAGAAATCCTCTCCCTTGGTTTGTCATTGCACAAGAAGGCTACTATTGCAAAACGTCCAGCAGTGTGCCGTTTCTGTCGCTGCTTGCGACTTTTCTAACCTTTCAAATTAACACATTTACCAAAGTATATGATAGTATTTAAAGATAAAGTGCTGTCCTCATCTTAAACTGTAAAGTACCCCTGTATAACTGTGAACGAAAATCCCCCCCCCCCCCAAAAAAAAACAGGCAGGGTACTTGCGTGGTCATGTCATTACTTATATTTCTATCTCATAGTTTATATTAATAGTTAATAATTGAATTAATGGTGCATTATCTGAAGGTGCAGTCAAAAGAGTTGGAAAAGCATCACATTGACGAATGCAAATGCAAAATCATAACATGCAGATAAAAATGTTTGATCGAGGAAATAGGAGTGCCTTGTAAAAATCTTGAAAGCATGCTAAGAAATCAAGTTACACACTGATTTGAAGAATCCTCATTCACGCTATCAAAGAATTCCTTGTTTTGCCTTCCACTATTTTGGTGTTCAAAATAATGAGTGCCTTTCAAGCGTTTTTTTGGATTTTGTTCTGTCTTTGTATGTGTTTCTGGGATTTTCATGGATGCTTGTCAATGAAATGGAAGGCTTATTTCATTCAAAAATCAGACTCAAGTAACAGTAATTACATAAATCGTAATTAGATTAAAAAACAAGAATCTGGAATCAAGGGGAAAAAGAACAAAGAGAGCTGCATTTGTAAACTTGATTAATCTGGTCAACAGACCATATTTTCAATTTTAGAAACAAACCCTAAATCTTTGGAAATATTTTGCTCTTGCTATCCTGTTTCTCCTTCCTTGTGATTTGGAAATGTTCACGCTGATTTAATGGAGGTTTTTGCTGATTTTTTTTTCCCAGATTATTCTATCCCAAATGACACGCTTCCATTTTCTCTACAATTCTGAAAGTCAATTTCCAGAGGGGGGAAAACGTATCATTTGTATATCCAAAGAAATCAACGTATTTTGGGGGGCACACTAGTGATGCTGAGAGTTAAAACCTAACATCTGTCTGAGTTGAAGTTACCATGCAAACTGTTCTGGTCACAAAGTAACGCAGGAGTTGACCCGCCATGGTATTATTTCTTCTCTTTTTTTTGTTGTTTTTCCTTTTTTCTGCTCTTTCTCTGACTCTCACTTTGGCACGTAAAGGCGGGTTCTGCCATTTGAGACAAAGGCGCCATATTGGATTACATCCCTTGTTTTACTATGAGCCTGAGGTTATTTTGCCATAAATACATTTCCTATTGTCCAGTTTTCTCCCCTACTGACAAGGTGACCTACTATCATAGTTTTGGGTGCACGGTTGACCATTTTTCATCTTTTATTTCCCCAGAAACGTGACATGAGATCCCACGAAAGCCTCTACCTCGTCCCTTCAGTCCCCCCAAGATGGCCGCCATTTGAAGGGCTCTCCGCAGCGCCGTCTCCGAGGCGAACATCCAATTTAGCTGAAATTGGGTCGCAGCTGCTGCCCTGCAGGACATAAGAGCACATAAACTGAAGATTACACTAAAAACAAAATGGATTTTTGTATTTGCGAAACTCGATCGTTTCTTGAAACGACATGATCACGAACACTCACAAAGACGTAATAAAGTCTACTGTATGCTAATTGGACATAAATCAGACAATGCGCGGTCTATCCGGTGGCTTGGACAGGATTATTCTATCCTTGTAAACGTTTGAAGCTGAATAGGCAGTTACTATAACAAATGGCTGGTGATAAAATCAAATTAACTTTTCTGCGGTTATTGTTGGAACCGTGCAGTTTTATTTTACCTTGTACCCTTGAATACAATGCAGCCGCTCCTCTCTGCGGATCCGACAGATTGTGATAGGAAAATACACAAAACATAGTGTTGGGGTTGCAATGAGGTTATATTTCACACACTAAAGCATAAACTGTCACTTTATTCGGCGAATTGTTAAAAAGTTTGACAAACTCTTTACAACAACGCGACGGTCGTGTGCTGCGGCCGAAACGCGCTGTTGTGTTCAAGGGCAGTCGGAGATGTCAAATTATAAATGAGGAATATTCTGAAATGATGTCTACAATTAGGATACACACCTCTATGAACATTTGAGTTATAACACAAATGTGGAGTTTTTTTTGACGTCTGTTTTTATTTACAATGTGCTAAACAGTGAGGGTGACAAAGATGTGTTTGTTTTGGTATTCACACAGCGCGTGTAAACGCACCACGACAGAGTTTGACAGACCAGTCTCGCCCTGCCGTGACAGCCGTGTTTACAAAATGCGACGGATGGCGGAGGAAGTCCAACCTGGCAGACAGGAGAGGTAAATTTCCTCAATTTAAAACTCATCGTTTTATCCACTTTCGTCGTCCTGTTACATCTGCTCAGTTGTTTTCCTCCCCATTCAAGTTCGGTTGTTTTTGAACACTTTCTTTTTCTGGAGGTACCGTGAGCGGAACTCTCGGCAAACAAACGTTACGCGGGCCGACGACGATCTCCATTTAAAATATTGTTTTTAAGGGTTTACTTCCACAATGTGTCCACCTTTAGTAATGAATATAAGGGGGAACTTAAAATTTGATGTGTTTGAGTAAAATCGGTGTGCATTATAGTTCAGTAGGTCACGCTTTGTTGGAATAAAACCAATATGTTTAAGTTTCTATGCGCTCAAATTACATTACGCTGATATAACTCAGTGGCGTGAAGCGTGTCTTTTTCCAAAGGGAGTTATGAAATGTGTTTGCCGTTTTGTTTGTTTTTTGCGAAAACCTGGCAACTTTCACTGCAATTAAACGAACAAACCTTTACATTTCCAGCCTTCAGTTAAGCTTTAAGGGGAAAGCAGGGGGAGTTCTACACGGCATGTCGGCAGCACTGATAAAAAAAAAATAAAAAAAATGTCCCAGGGTCAAAGTTCACAGCGTGTCTGGGTCCTCCTGGTCTTTGTCCCTCTGTCTTTCTTGTGTCCTGTGGACACTTTCACAGCTCCTGGATTTCCAGCTGGCTGCCCTCTTGGTGCCCTACTTCCCCATCCCAGCTCAAAGATGCAGAGGAGAAGATGCTCACCTGTAAGCACCCGTGGTCTTCCATTTGAAAAACCCGCTTTACTTTTTTATTGACCTTGTTTTGGTCTGGAATTCGTGGCCGGGGAATCATTGAAAGTGCAGGAACAACAGGAATAGGTCTCCAGCAAAACATACCGTTCATGTTGTAAATTTGTTTGTGTCTAAATCATACCTGTGAATTCAATTTTAATTATTCAAAAGAAAGGATTAAAAAAACAGAATCTACCTTCTGAACCAGCAGCAGTTTATTCAGGCTGATGATATGTGGATGAAGAAGACTGAGGGGTCTTTGTCAGAGTCTATTGCCAACCGTGGATATTGACAATATCCGACACGGACATGATGTTGTCTCTGAGTCGTTAACTAGTGAAAATCTTGAAATGATCAATGTCACTGTCCACACAACAAAACATGTATGTACGATTGTATGCAAATGATCCACCCATCGGAGTCATGTGATTCTTAAATCCCCTGATAGATAGTCTGTCACAACTGGATAACCTAGGATACATGCAGAAATATGGTAAATCCTTTCAATGAGACAAAACTCGTAATAAAATGAAAGTTTTCTGCACAACTTGGCTTTCAATCCCAGAAATCCAATGCATCCGCGATTCTCCACTGGATGAGTTTCACAGATTCCCACCTCGACATTTGAGCAGAACTAGATGGAGATCAGGATTAAAAAGCATGCTAGAATAATTAGCTTGTTTTGAATAAATCCCTGAAAACAGAGGATGCATTGCACTCCTCCCTCCCGCCCTCTCTTCTGACTCAGTCTTCACCTCCTCTGCAGGTGTAAAAAGGCCTTTTACCAGACAGCACGTCCGCATCTCAAATGGAAACTACCTGTGGACTATCGCTTTTTCCACCGGTTTGCAGTCCTCCTCCCACCCTGCCCCCTTGCCCCACACCCGGCCGAGGCCTCCTCTGGTCCTGCTTCATGGCTTTGGAGGCGGATTGGCCCTGTGGGCTCAGAACCTGGACAGTCTCTCCGGCGGCGGTCCGGTCTACGCCCTAGATCTGCTGGGTTTCGGCCGAAGCAGCCGCCCCCCTTTCAGCACGGACCCAGAAGGAGCCGAGGACCAGTTTGTGGCGGCTCTGGAGGAGTGGAGGGAGAAGGTGGGACTGGAGGAGATGCTGCTGCTGGGACACAACCTCGGAGGATATCTGTCTGCTGCCTACGCACTCAAATACCCACACAGGTTGGTTGGTTTGAATGTGTCTGTGAGTGGGTGACTGTCAATTTTATCAGTTTCACCCAGCCAGAGGAAGATATGGACAGAAAAGTGAAGTCCAAATAGGACTGCAATGATGTCTAAAGATATACTGACAACAGTTTAAAAAAAAAACCCAAAAAACAGCGGTCATAAGTATTTTAAGTCTGCTCATAATAACTTAACTCATGTAACTTTATATTGTTCATTTGAAACCTTATGAAATTATGTGAATATGGCATGTCTTGACATTTCTTTCAATGAGTTTTTCGAGGAACTGCTTCACTACCCTTGATCTGTTTATGCAATTCTCAAGAACTAAAATGGCTTTGAATTTTAAAATCATTGGAGAGTGTTTATATATTTGAGGCTATTTAATATTGACCTGCGTTTTTCACCATCCACGTTCGTGTGCAGGGTAAAATACCTCATGCTGGTCGAGCCATGGGGGTTCCCGGCTCGTCCGGAGAACCCCAACCACACCTCCATCCCCGTGTGGATCCGAGCCGCGGGGGCTGTGATGAGCCCGTTCAACCCTCTGGCTGGACTCAGGCTGGCTGGGCCTTTAGGTCAGTCACGCAGTCACACATGACACGAGAGGAAACGGCGGGTGATGGTTTCAGGGCAGCAGAAAAGCCGAAAAGGGGATAAAAGCAAGATATTAGTTTGATTCTTTTTGAAAAATTTCACTCATTTGACAAATTTCTTTGCATGGTTGCATTTCCTTGTTGTTCTTCTCGTTGCAGCAATATGCTTACTGCTTGAAGTTTTCTTTTGCTGCCTCTTGCTTCACTGTGGGCAGCAAAACAAGAATTTCAATGTACAGGGGAAACACGTTTCCAGGCTGTTCAGGTGATAATGAACACTTTGAACGAAGCTGAGCAGGAATGCATCCGTGATAGTTATTTTCACCTTTGAAAACCGCCCTCGGATTCCTTTTCCCCTTTTCTTCCTGACACATCACCTTGAATACCAACCGCAGTGTTGAGGTTACACCGCATTCATGTTTTTCAAAGCGGCGGCTGTTCTGTCTGGAGTTATCCAAACAAAAACTTGAAAGGGACTCTTTTTTTTTTTTTTTCCCCCCCTTCCAAGGTCCAATGCTCGTCCAGACGATCAGGTCCGATTTCAAGCGGAAATACTCCTCCGTGCTCGGCGACAACACAGTGTCGGACTACATCTACCACCTGAATGCCCAGACCCCCAGGTGAGCGAGCGCTATGAGGTCGGTATTAAGGGGTTGCGTTATTTCAGAGACCAAAACTTCTCTTCCTCCTGTTTCAGCGGAGAAACGGCTTTCAAGAACATGACCATTCCTTACGGTTGGGCGAAGAGGCCCATGCTGGAGAGGGTTGGCCAAGTGCAAGCCAACATTCCCATTTCTTTCATCTACGGGTCTCGATCCAGCATCGACAGTGACTCCGGGTACGCCTTTAAGAAAAGCAGGCCAGAGGTGGAGATCATTGTGAGTCCTGTTTTTTCTCCCTACGCTTTGCGTGTCCACATCGTCGTTTTATTTTACCGATGCAAAGCGCAGTTTGTTTGTTTTTTAACTCCGTTCATTATCGACCAAGAAGGGTGTTTCGTTTTTCCACGTGTCACTTCCCCTTTACACTCGAGCCGTTCCCAAAACAGTCATAAAGTTATTTTTAGCCCAGATGTTTTGACCTCTGTAACCGATGTGTGACAAAATTCGACTAAATTAGTGGTTGAGCGCAGTGAGGACATTATATTACCAGATTCACAAGCCTGTTTTTCAAGATTTATATCCTGAGAGCTCACATCCGATCTGCTGAATATTGAGAAGTAACTCCACTCTTATTTAAACATTTATGAAATATTTTGGCAAATTTTCATAAGGTGGTCTCCAGATATGCATTTTTAATCTTTAACTAGTATGCTGATTATTCCACATTCATATTTTTTCCTGGTGAGTGTTCATTCGACTCTTCAAATATTGAACAATTCACTCATTTACTCGTGGGATTTTTTTTTGGGCTGCTGATTCACAGAAGATAGGAAAAAAAGCTCAAAATGGAGACTTTTGCAATAAATTCTAAATTTACTATACTAAGAGGCTCTAATATTTTGGGGATCAGAATGAAATGACAGAACGTCAATGAATGCGATCAAACTGAACATCGGTCTGACCTTTAAGTCTCCCGATAGAACAGGTCTTTTCCCGTTTCCCTGCCCTTCAGGTTCCGGCTGTAACATTCCTGTCTTTTTTTCCTGCAATTTCACTGCTTCTATACGGTCACTTCTATCCTGCTAAAGATGTTAATCATCATTAATGAACAGATAGGACCTTCATATGACGACCCCTGACGGCAGAGTTAGCGCACTGCATGTTCATTACGGGGGTGACGGTTTTGCATGGTGTGTGTGTGTGTGTGTGTGTGTGTGTGTGATCGGTTGAATCGTGGAAAGACACACTTGGTGCCGTAGAACAGCTCTCCCAGGCTGACATAGGTGACGATGTGATGGATTCATTTCATGGACGGTCTTCCGGTGAAGGAGCTTGCTTCCTAATTTGAGACGGATGACCGGAGCAGCCGACCCGCGCATTTGTGTTTGACAGGTGATCAGAGGAGCCGGACATTATGTTTTCGCTGACCAGCCAGACGACTTCAACCAAACGGTCCTTGGGATTCTCTCCAGGACGGAAGGCGGCTGCCCCAAGCAGTGACGCTCACATCGTCCACATTACACAACCAGGAAAAATGAACGACAACCCTCTCAATCATGCACTTTACTTTGACTAAATACACTCATGGATCTGTCTGATACACTCTTTCTCCTGCCTTATGTAAATACATTTTGTAAATAAAGTTGGCTCTCGGTCTGTAGCCCTCACTTTTCATTTCCCGTCTTTTTTTTTTTTTTTTTTTTCCTTTTTCCAAAATCAAGCCCTTTCCCAGAAACCGTTGAGCAACGGCAAGCAGTGAAACACTTTTCCCCTCAAGAGCGTATCTCATTACGTGAACAAGTCCACGCAACATGCACAGAACGTCCCTTGACCACCTTTTACCCACCTCACACAGATACGGGGAAATGTAAATAGGACAAAGGGCCGCTGTGTTTTCCAGGAAACCGTGCACCCTGTACAAGCGCGCTGCAGGACAGCTGCCAGCGGGTGGCAGCAGAGCAACAGAACAGGGGCTGAGCTGTGCCGAGGAGTCAGGAGAATCCCACTCTGAAGCCCCTCGCATGCATATTGAGCAGAGTGACCTACTCAGGAGACCTGGCCAGCGATGCTCCAAGAGCAGTACGACTCTCAGCTCTTTTCCAGTCACAACTGCAGTGACAGAATCGGGTCAGAGATTTGTGTTGGGTCTAAAAATAGGCCTCCTGTTTGAAGGGGCACTTGTGACTTAAACAAGTTGCTCCTTTTGTGCAGTGACATTATTTTTTTGTGTGTCTTTCCAATCTGTGAAAATTGCTTCACGTGGGAAATGGTTTTGTTTTTCAATTTCTTTGAAAATCAGCTGCACGTCAGTATTAGTTCGACATGGGAGCAATCAATGATATTCAGTCGCTGTAGATGTTACTCTCGACAACCGGTTTTCAGACAGATGAATCGAGTGTTTCCAGCGCTAATTGATAGTGCTTGATTACAATTGAAAATCTGAGGGTGAATGCTAAAGGATTTATTTATTCATTTCAGCAATGTAGCTATTCTAAGCTTACAAACACAGTTTACATATTTAGGGAGAAAATTCCTATAGGTTGGATTACAGAGGTCCTATCGTGGCAGCGTTTACTAACACCTTACTACGTATTTGGTTTCCGACAGACCTCTAGCTATGATCAGGCCAATACGCGCATATATCTGCCGATATAAAACCTCCACGGATCAATACTTCATGTGTGCCAGATCGGTTGAGTATACGCTCACCCCGAGCTCCAAACCAACAAGTTCAGAGGCTGGCATTTGGTTGTCAGGACGCCTAATGCTGAGGATTTGATTTGGACCGTCATGACAGATGACCTTCATGTTCCTCCATTAATTAGATAAGATTGTGTTGTTAACTCACCCGAACGCGATGCTTTTCAGAAGTGGAAAATGTTAATGTCCGCATGAAATGACGTTTCAGGGTCTTTTGAATTTGATATTGTATTGATTTTAATTCAACTGTTGGATTTTAATGTCAACCTAATATTCACTTCCTTCCTAAAATGTCATGTCCTTGCATTAAATTGGGCTTTGGGAGGACCTAAAATTCAGATTCTCCAGATGCAATTACTTTTGTTTTTTCCCCAAGATGACTTATCTGGAATCTTGTTAAAATTAGCTTCACTTGCGATCAAAAAAAAAAAGAAAACGTTCAAATATCAGCTGATTAATCAATTAACTCCAGCTCAGCATTTCTTGGGGTGGCGGGGGGGCTTATTTATAGACATTTAATCTTTCATTTTTCGTGTACATATGACGCCTGTGTGCTTATCTAACGCTCCCTGTTGTGTGGAACGGTTGGCCGTTCTTTATTTAATCAAGCTGTTCTGAAGACGTCGCGAGGCTGGAAATTGCAAATCTTATCTGGCAACCCGCACTGGAGACATAATATTTGAGCAGCCTGGCTTTTAGCAGCACAGCGCCTCTGTTACTTCTGTCTGTTTCTGTCATTTGTGAGACAACCCGGTCCACCTGCAACGTCTCCTGGCAACAGGGTAGCCACGGAGACCAAGTCTTCTGGATTGCCGACCCGCAGGAAGTGATGCTGTGGTTGGACAGGGTAATTATGGGTTGTTTGTTTTCCTCGAGGTCGGCGACCGGCTGCTTATCCGGGCGGCGAACATTCGGCGGTGGCTACATGTGCAAGTCCCGGGGGCCGAGAGCGTGCAGGAGCGGCACGACCCCCGGGCCCCTGAACAAAATACACAGCCTGCGGCCTTCTTCATCGTGTCTTTATCTCCGACACCCACCCAGTCACATGGGTGCAAAACCATTTCATGAGCAGACGAAAAGAAAGTAACAGAGGCCTCCACGCAGGCGTTTAAAAGCCCGAAATAAATAAAAGCATGCGTGTACAAACACACTCTGCCTGCAGGCTTCCAGTTTACACTTTATAATTGAACAGCAATAGGAGTTTTTGACCTTGATATGCCTATCCTGAGCAGATTTCCCAACTCATTGTGAGCCCTGAACCGCTGCTCTGGAATATGCAGTATGGAGGAATTAAAACGACTACTTTCAAAAGGTTATTTTCTTCGGTATCAACGTGTATCATAACGATAGCCCAGGAACGTAAACGCACGTCAAATATAAATCGCGGCTATCAGCAAGAACAGCAGAACTGGTGAGTGATGACACCCACAGTCCGGGGGTTTATTTTTACCATAGAAGTTGGCAGCCAAACTGAGGTTTCCACATTAAAAATGTAGCCTGTGCAGCATCACCGGGTCCGAAGACAGCGTCTGGTTGATGTCAAATCCCCGAGGTGCGGCCGTTTGCCCGCACAAACCGCCGGGAGGCTTTGGCCGGGATCTCTCCAGCTCTCTGGCGTCAGGGATTCACCTGGAAGCGGCCAGGTTTCTTTCACCTCAAACCGGAGCAACCGACTCATCGGCGGGTGACGACGCCGCGCGCGACTGATTCATGGAATCACAACAAGCCGGCAATTTTTTTGCAGATATCTGTGACAAGGAATACATTCCCGTGTGTGAATTCTTTGTGTGAACTAACTCTTTGAAGTTCTCCTTTGTCGGGGTTCAAACTCAGTCTTACGTGTGTGTTACTGACCACGTGTTGAGCTCGAATCACACGATCAAACCCTGATTTGGTGAATCGTTCAGACTGATCTGACTTCTGAAACATTAGCATGTAATTGTTTGGCAAATTTGTGAAATGTTTCTTTCAGCGATGACTGACTTCTGGATCTATTTTTCTGATATTGGTCGTACTTCTGATTTTCAGGTCATTCTTGAGGCAGCATTTCTCACCCTGCCTCAGAATTTTCGATCCGTGCCCGAAAAGCACTTTTTACCTTTGCTCGGTCTGATAAGAAATTTAAGTAAAAGTTAAATGAATATTTCTACTCATCGTCGTCGCTCGGCGGCCCTCGGTCCTCCATCAGGGACGGTCCGGCCCCGAGGGCCCTGCGAGCAGGACGCAGCTGGAGAACACGGGGAAAAAACAGGAAACCGCCGAGCAGCTCCGAGAAAGATGTGACCGCAGCTTCCCGTCAAATGATCACCTGAACGGAACGGGAGAGGCAGCTCGGATAACGGAAGGCCGGGCACGGGATGAAAACGGGCCCGTTTCGGAGGGCTGCGGCCGGCGGCATGAAGCACACGGAGAACTGGCTCCACAACACACAGCTGTTCCTGACTGCACCCTGCGGGTAATAAGGCCCACCTGCTTCCACTGATCTTTTAACGTTAAACTTCCCGAGGCTCTTGGAAATAATCCACCCAAATCTGACCCGACCTCTCCGGAGGGGGACAGTTTAAAAATATCCACGCATATTATTTTAACGATCGGTTAAATGGATCAATCTGACAACACTTGAGACACCCGTGCCCGACACAGACATCTATCTTCATCTTCTCTGTTATGTTATGGGATTATTCTTGTTTGTTTTTTTTAACGTATATATCCTGTTGGATATATACGTTATATACATCTTTTGGCCTCAATGTTGTTTAATAGGTTAAGTCATCTGCCTGGTGAAAGTGTTTTAAACGCACAAACATGTTGAAGGATCCCTGATCTGCTCTTTAAATTTTTCATATTATTTGATTTAAAAAAAAAAAAGGCTTTACATCCTCAAGTCATTTTATTGCCAAAATTGTCATTCCATGATTTCAGAGGTGTTGGTCCCAACTTTCAAATAATTTCAGCTAATATTTCAGATGGAAATAGTCATTTTCAGACTCACTTTCTGTGAAGAATTTAAACATTTATGGCTGATTTTTAATAAGTACTTGCAGGCCTTTAGATTCTATTCATGCTTGCCAAATTGTTTTCCCACAGATTTATGGATGTTTATTGCTGACTGACAGGTATTTAGACTGGATTTTGCAAAAACTTCCAATGTCTACGTGACTTTATTGACGTGCATATGTACAAAAAAAAACTTTTGCTTCATTGTTCTGTGTTATTTGGCTATTGATTTAGCTTTAAATGTGGTTTGGGTGAAAGCGGAGGACGTGTTATAACTTCCCCTGCCTCTTACGTTGTTGTGGACTTGCCAGAATGTCAGTGTTGCCTCTCGTGTTTTTTCTCAGACCGTCGTGGCCAATGAAAATGTGCCATTAATTGAACCGGCCACTATGGCAGCCCTCGGTCTCGCATTGTTTAAGTCTGACAGGCGGACAGTCAAATCACATGTACTCCACACACTCCTCAGTGTCAGACAGAAAAAAAAGGCTCATTAGACAGCCCAGCGCTGTTTGTGTAATCTGTATCTATGTGTGTTTGAAGTCATAAAGACATGAATGTTTAAAATAGCAACGCGGAGCTTGTTTCTCTTGGCAGGCTGTGTTTAGTTTCCAACGCTGGCGGACCATCCAGATGGACAGACAGCATCAGAGTCAGCGCTCTGTCTCTCCTGCTCTGTGTTTTCTCCTACATCTATATTTCTGAGGCCCACTGACGGTCCGGAGGAGCAAAGGCGGACTTTCGGGGTGACGGTGAGAATTCGGTTTTGTGAAGAGAAGCAACGGATCAGGAGTGCATCCCCATGATCGCCGAAACGAGGGAGAGACATCAAAACCGGCAGGAAGAGTCTGAAAAGGACATGAAATGCACGCACGATACGAATATACCGCCGTCAAGCATTAAACGCCGCTGAAGCCGCGCGATCCGCCGGCAGCAGAGGATTGTAAAAGCACAGGATTTGATTCTGACATGTTTTTGATGCAGCATCCAGACACTGATCTCCTCACACACTGATTTTGTAAAAACCACGTGACGACCTCATCACCCCCAACAACCCCCGGATAATCGTGTGTGTTTTATCCACCGGCGCATGTTTCTCTGCTGCAACCACCGCATTTGCATTTGTGTGTGTGTGTGTGTGTAAAAGCCTGAGGGTCACACAGGTTCATCCCTCCAACCTAAAGCTCATCTGGTCTGATCTGATTTCCTCCCAGCCAGTTGATGTGGCCAGATGTTGAAGAGATTACGACTCGTTGCTGCTGGGGGGAAGTTTCCAGACCATTCAGGAAAACACCCCCCTCCACACACACACACACACACAAAACAAACACACACAACAAACACACACATACACTCACAGTCTTTTTAAAGAATGCCACAGATGGTAAACAAGGCTCATACAAGCTCCTCTGTATTTCTGGAAATAAAGGTTTGAAAATTCAATTACAAAAAGTTTTTTCAAGAAAAAAAAACAAACAAACAAACAAACAACCCTGCATCCTCTGACTTCCACGCAACTCTGTAAAACTTCGGAATGATATCAGGCTTCAAGAGTATTTTTTTTGCCGCACACGCTGACGCTCCCTCCCCACAGGCACAGTTTGCAAGCCCATTCATCACCCCCCCCCCCCCCCCCCCCCCCCCCCCCCCCACACGGCGGGGCAAAACAAA
>CAAKHD010011846.1:33067-44101 GCA_901007705.1 Fistularia tabacaria
AAAAAATTCAATAATAAAAAATTTAAAAAAATTTTTTTTTTTTTTTTTTTTTTTTTTTCCCCGGGGCTCCACACATTCTTATCGGCGTTGAAAATTCACTCACTCAACTCGCTCATCAGAAGGTTTGCTTCAAATCGACCTCAAAATAAACACACACACTTATATACACATACAAAAGTTTTCGTGGCCGATGACAATTTGCATTCAGATACAGAAATTGATATTTGTAAGACATATTAAGGATTATCTGAACAGTTCAGTTTCAAATGTCATTTACTGTTTAAATGTGGAGTTGAGAGACGGGGTTTTTGAAATTATTGTTGCATTCCACCTTAGGATGTGAAGTTGACCCTTTCATATTTTAATCTATCAGACAGATTTATGGGTACAATTCAGATTATATTAGTTTTTAAAATCTGCGCTTCATTTCTAAATGATTGAAAATGTAAGAATAACTTATTTAAAGGTAGACAGGGACAAATTTTTGATCCCCCTGTTTCTTTGAGCCCGCACAAGCTGGAGAACCTCTTTTAAAGCAGATAACCAGGTAGAACTAGCACGAGTTTGCTAGTCAAACACGTTGATGTGCGAAGCCCCATCTGAGCACGATGGGCTTTAAAAACTACGGCGATACCTTTTAAATCCAAGGTCTCTCTTGCCACGTGCTCTCCTTCTTGACGCATTATTAAAGCCTCACAATGCTGAAAATAGAGGGTCGGTTTTGAAGGGTGCATTAGACACGCTTAACGCAACACTGCATCCGTGGCGGAGCAGATGACTGTGCTGCAGGAGTGAAAGCAGGACAACGAGCGGCGGCAGAGGAGAGGCTGCTCTTCGCTTTTCTTCACACATCTAGAAACATGAAATATGCAGTACCTGCAGAGAGTGCCCTTCCATCTGTATGTGTGTGTGTGTGTGTGTGTGTGTGTGTGTGTGTGTGTGTGTTACTCACTCTCTGCATGCATGGGAGATGTGCTGAGGCACTGTGTATTTACAGTCCATGATCATAGTAAGCGTTTCGCTGTCGTTGGCCTCCTGGAAGGGGGGCTGACCGCACACCAGCATGAACAGAATCACCCCCAGACTCCAGATATCTGCAGACACAGGGGTGACAGGACATTGTCGCTTGTAAATTGACATATTTGACCCCCCCCCAAAAAAACAACATAATGCAAATATGTTCTTTTTGCTTTGTGACCTAGATAGCAAAAAAAAAGCACGGAAGCTCCACCCCCACTTCAAACCAAGCATGAATCATATTCAATCAGAGCGCTTTCCATAAATATGTACAGGCTTAGCACATATCTGTCTAACCAAGAATGAGACTCTGAAGTGCCGCCAGCGTCATGCTCACACACAAAAACACACGGAAACGCAGTCCTGCAGAAAGTGGGTTAACATGTTCATCCCTTCAAGCATTGTGCCAATCCTAATTTCATGGAACACTTATCCGAGTCCGATTAGCCATTTTAAAATGAGCAACTACTCGCTCTGGGCCGTTACCGGCGCCCCGGACATCTGGATGGTCCACTGACACACATTCTGCAGAAACACACAGTCTATGAGGGTTGGAGGGGGTACAGTGACAGGAGCATGAAATGTTACTGCACAATGCGAAACACACTGACGCTTCAAGACGCCTGGAGCGTTTATTATAGTGGCACGTGAAGCAGGTTTCTTTGTGAGCAAGGTGAACATCAACAAAAGATTTTAAGGATCTGTTTTTCTGTCAATCAAACCCGCTTATTCATTCACTTAACACTCAACATATTCACTATGGTCACCAGATTCGATCAAGTCCTCTGTCATTTCTTTCCAAAGCTATGTGTTCTCCTCAGGATTATTTACAGGTCATGTTTTGCACTTGTCTTGTTGTTGCTAAAATTGCTTGCCATACATTTCTAACACATTACGGACATTTTTTTAGACACTGTGAATAATGACCGGCTTCTAGAAATGGACGGTAAAAATTGTAAATCACTGTTATTTTGACCCACAGTATAATATTACAGTCAGGTGATTTTCAATCTAACGTGAAAAAACATACCCGCACTTCACTGTATCTTATCATTTGCTTGTTTCCCCTGCTCTGTGAAACTTGCCATTGCATTTTTTTTTCTACTATTCAAAAGGTAGACAACAAAATCCTCTTCCCAAAATATAAAACACTTTCACAACTCCTGAAATGATTGCAAGAAAAAATATGACACGCTATTAGATGACTCAAAATGTCACCCGTGGCTTCTTCCCCCTCATTTAGACCTCAGAATTATCTGAAGAGATCGGGATGATGTTCCAGTTTCGCAACCAATTTTGTCCCGATGTGAGCTGGATTGAAACCGGAGGCTCCGACTGAGCCATTTTTCCATCAGTGGCAAGATTTAGGCTTATATCATTTCATGTGAAAACAACAATGCGCGGGTTCAGGAACAGAGCATGTCCACATTTACATCCAGCGCACATTATTTCTTCTTCCACCAATATAGCTACTAAACCTTGTGTAGTTCTGTCTTCATTTCCTCTCGTTTTATTTCCATCCGGTGCCACCTTACTGTGGGTGGCCTGTATTTATCGCTCTGAGGCTGCGATGGAGCGTCTCGTGATGCTGGTGAGGGGAGCAAAAGCTGCTGCAGTCCCCGTCACCATCTTACCCCAAGCCAGCGTCTCCTAGCAACTGTGACCCTCCTCATTACTTGCGTCAGTGGTCCGCCAAACTTCCTTCCTCCATAACTTTATTTAGCAAACAGATGGCTGACACCTCTCCGAATAACACTGTTCACGTCAATGCAGATCGGCGTCGAGTGCCTTAGCGTCGCTGGACGGGCAGCGGTTGAAATCTGCGAGGAAAGCACCTCTTTTTCGCTGCCATGTTGAGATTTAACACTTGAATCACTCTTCTTTGACGGACGGCAGCTGATTCCACGATTTGAGACGACAACCGCCTCCTGAAATTAACAACCATGAACTGAGGTGACACAGCTCATTTGCAAAAAGCACGCAACTGCTTACTTGAGTTAAACCACAACTCTTGCATGGACTTAACCTACAACCGCTTCCTCCGACCGTTCCCTCGGGTCGACCCACGGCGACGCCCTGACGACAACCCCGGGCTTTACAGCATCTTAGCCTGTCGTTGGAAGATAACCTTCCGTCCTTTCCCAAAACAAATTCCTCCATGTCGGTGTTTATTCCGGGCTGATATTTCCTGAATTATGCATCCGCCCTCGATATGTTCTTTGTAATTGTGTTGGGAAAGTTAGTGCTTTTGAAGTGCAGCATGTGCTTATTAAGCTGTAAGCAGAAATCTAATTTTAACTTTCCATTGACTGAAGATAAAAAAGAGGGGACAGGCAGGCTTCGTTACAGAAAAAAGGCCCCGAATAAAGCGAGGTAGGCATACTTATCGGTTCAAAATGCAGGAATAAGGTCTTCATTCCCTTTGATTCCCAAAAGACAGCAAAAAGCCGTGTACTTTTGTTTGAGAGGTATGTCCTAGACAGCAGCGTTCGACATTATCTTCATCGTCAGAAGCTCTGAGAGATACGGAGTTGAAGGACAGAGAACTGAGGTTTGCAATGAGAGTGTCACCACACCGCCACACACGATACGGTTATAAAGATGGGATGGACGAGGCCATTTGATAATTCCACGGAATATGACATAAAGAAAAGAGAAAACAAACAAATTCCTGTCACCTATCATTTAAACGAAATTTAATGATAAATATAAATAAAGTCTTTTAGATTTCTCCTTTGGAATGAATGCTCATGAGCCTTAAGGTTAGTGTCAAGAAACTTCTTTTTTTTCCCCTTTTTAAAGTGATTTCCTGCAAATATTAGGTTATTTCTTGTTAACTTGCAAAGAATTTCAGTGACCGTCCTACTCATTTCAAGTGGGCCTTCATCGTTTTTCGACACTTTGGTGTGTCTTCAAGTAAAATTAAACCTCGTATTTCCCCCTTTCAAAGTTAAACACGTGGTTACAGACATGTCGCTCCACCCGAAGTGTGCCATCTTGTGGGCTGGGTGTCACACTTACATCTAGTTGAGAGTGACGATTATTTTTTTTGTTTAAAAAAAAAAAGAAAACTTTTTTTTTTTTAATGCAATACAGTGCTGTCACAATGAATGAATGCGCCCCGAGTGACAAATTAATAGTTTTAGCCCCTGGATTTACACAGTCTGTCTCCACTATGCTGCGCATACTCTTTTTAAATGGGTTGACTGTCGCTTTGATGAAACCCCTAAAAAGGTATTGGCGAAGGCTTGTTTTGGGCTGAATAACGACTCGTCTTTCTTTTTTCACAAGAGCCTCTTGATATAAAAAAATAGATAAAACAAAACAAAAAAAAAAAACCATCCTTTTTGAGGCTGTGAATGATGGGAAGTGGTTCGCTGGGAAAATAAACACTTCTTCTTCGTTATGGTGCTGCTTGGAGTGCAAGGCTCCTGCTAAGTGGCTCCCCATGTGACTGAATAATGCTGGCACGACATTCGCCTCTATTTTAAGTCGTTATTCATTTCTCATTATTTATGGCATTTCCTCATAAGACCAAGAAACGACAGAGAAGACCAATCCAGAAGGCCGGCGAAAGAATGCTGATGGAGGAGAGCACTGTTACTTCATTTGGACGCGTCACCATTGCCAGACCAGTTTCCTCTCAGCCCTAAATCCAGGGACCTCTGCCAAATGTCATAATGTCAGGAATTTAATGAAGAGTCTCTCCAGCATTGCCGTTAGTGTGCGGCTTTTTTTCTCTCAAGGTTTCGCCTCCACCTTGGTCTAGACTGCTCAAATCCAGCTGCGCACGCCTGTTCTCGCCAGTGTGAAAGCTCTTTGAACAAACATCAGGGGCAGCGGGCTCCATTTAGCCTTTTCCATGTCACACACCGCTCCGTGCAGCCTGGATGAACCAAAGCACACTGGAAGCGCGAGTGCTCGCGGTGACAGAAAACACAATGCCCACAAACGTCTCGTTTCGGATCAAGGTCATGTGCTCAGACAGGGGAGCCAAACGCACATCTTGCTAATCGAAAAAAAAAAACAAAAAACATCAGTCCTTTAAGCGACACTTATCAAAAGAATCTCATTCAACAAAGCTCGTCTCCTACGGATGCATGAAAAGCCAGAGAAGACAACATTCACTGCAAATACCTTCAGACAGAAAAAGAGAGAACGCATTTTTCCCTTCAATGCGGCGGTGCCGTGACTTCTGGGTCGACGGCAATGATTAATGCACCCCTCCCCCATCAGCATTCTTCACTTTCATTTCTTCTTCATCACATTTTGATCCAGTATCGATGCGGCGGATGACCGCCGGCTGCTAAAATGTGTGATAGGATAGAGGTAGGGATGAGGACGGTCTTTTAGGTGTGTGTGTGCGTGTGTGTGTGTGCGTGTGCGTGTGCGTGTTTACACCACAGAAGGAGAGGGTGCTGAGAAGGCCGTGGAAACCTATTTCGGCCTAATCAGATATCAGATTGTGTTATTGGCAGAAGAGCCGGGACTTTCAATGAAAGTAAACCGAGGATAAAAATAGCCCGGGGGTTGGTTTACTCTGACATGGAATGGCGGTGTGTTTCAGCCGCGGCGGCTCGTCTCCTTCTCTGAGCAGGGTGATAACGCTGAGTGCCAAGGTGTCTGTACAGACGTACAGTAGGTTATGCAGCGCGGTCAAAGTGTGTGTGTGTGAAGCTATCGGCGGGTTATATCAGCGGATGCGTGCGTGTTGATGTGACGGTTAACGAGCTTGATTTACAGCGCAGGACGGAGTGTTCTATCTGCAGCCGGCGGGAACATTCACCAGACAAGAGGTCACGAACCCCTCCAATCGCGATCCTCGCAACGTCTCGAGTGGATCGGTGACGTGCATTAGTTCGGAGCAAATCTGGCAATCAAAGACGGCGAGAGCTCTTGTGCAATATCGAATTGTTTCGTGGCCGAGAGCCATCACTCACAACATTCAGGCCCTTTGGCACCTCAAAGGACACCCCATGGGTTTGCTGACTGCAGCGCAATGATATGGAGACAGACTGGGAATCACCTGGTGGCACGGAGGGAGCTTTTCAAACACGGGATTTGATCACTTCTTTCTGGGAATCACGTGATACGATTAAATTTGAACCTCGGGGTTAATTTTCCAGCTCGGATCATGGGAAGTAAAGGCCTCTCAGTGTGCATTACAGTCAGATTAAGCGGTGAGTAAATTAGGTGTCACACTATTAGAAGCAGAAGTAGAACTGGTAATAGCGCTGGGAACACAGTCAATTTACTCCTATCGTGTATTTAACAGGATTTCTTTCTGTACCAAATGTCTTTCAAAATAAAGGACATGCGAGCGGTGTGGTTGTTCCCAGTGCCTGGACGTTGTTCACAAGGAGAAAGACTGAAATGCATCACTGGAGTTCCGCTGTCTCTTCTTCAAGCCGTTAAGTGAGACTCACCCACAGCGGGGGCGTCATATTCGTCGCCCAGCAGGATCTCCGGAGCAGAGTAAGCCAGCGAGCCGCAGGAAGTATTCAGCTTCTTTCCGGGCTGAAACCTGTTGCTGAAGCCGAAGTCTGTGAGCTTCACGACACCCTGCTTCTCGAAGAACACCACGTTCTCCGGTTTCAGGTCCCGGTGCACCACGTGGAGTCGGTGGCAGTAGGAGATGGCGTGGACGATCTGGGCAAAGTAACACTTGGCCACCTTGACCCAAGAGAACCACGGCGGGGGGGAAAGCATGGGTTTTACAATCATTTTCTTCTGGAAAGAACCTGCAACTGTCATATCTCTGCTCAGATTATACTTAAAAAATTAATAGCACATGAGATTCGTATGAAAAAGAAAAAGAAAATACATAAAATGAGCAATGAGGGCTGATTAAATTCCTTCAATGATGTATCTAAGTCATCTCAAAAACATTATTTTTGTGATGATTTTATTTTGGGAGGGGTGGATTTCGATCCTTTCGTTCGTTTCTTGCCAATTTTTAAGTAGTAATTTGCAACTTTTGAAGTCAATTTTCCACTTTTTTAAAGCTTTTATAGTGAGAATTTATGGTGGTGATTCGCTGAACATTCCATGCGAGTTCGAGCCATCTTACATTTTAGAGATTACGAAAAATCCGTAACATGATATCACAGATGAATGTGAAGCCGCGGGTCACATCTTCTTTCTCAGGATCTGTTTGGCTTCTGATGTTAAATCTTTCAAAAAGGAGAGCAATTGAGATGACAACCAGCTCTCGTTCTGACTTCAATTTGATTTATGCTTTTGACCTGACAGGGTGATGAACAGAAATGATCCGGTATCTCCGATGTGAAAGTGGTATGTCGGCTCAGCCGCCGACATTGGCTCTCACCTCCTCGCTGAGGCCTCCGTCGTGCTTCATGATGCAGTCGTACATGTCTCCCCCGTCTCCCAGCTCCAGGATGAGGTAGAGCTTGGTGGCCGTGTCGATGACCTCGTAGAGCCGCACCACGTTGGGGTGCTGCACCAGCTTCATGCATCGCACCTCCTGGAAGAGGTGACCCCGCGCCACCGGATCCAGCTTGGTCTTATCAATCACCTTCACCGCCACCTGGAGAAGAGGTGAGACTGATGGTTAACCCCTGCAGCGAATTCAGCGTGAAGGCGGGATTCATCTTCCTTCTCAGCTGATAATTGCTGACATTCGTCTCAGATACGAGGGAGATTGTGACGCCACCAGGACGATCTGACGGGGCAAGTCTCACAAAAGCCACGATTCACGGCGAGTTTCGGCAAGTCACTCCTCCGCCAGCTTCGTTCACACCTGTGCGAGTGCTATTAGTCACCCTTCTTTGTATGTCTAGGGCCGAGGGTGAGGCTGAAAACCTCAGCCGAGCGAAAATCCCCCACAGAGGAATGAGGAATGAAGGGACTGACGTGCTTCTCAGATTTTGCCGACCGATATCAGATAAAGGAGTGAATATCCCGTGAAGACCAGACTGAAATCCTGCAGCCACGCACCTTCTCCCCGGTGAACACGTGTCGGGCCAGTTTGACCACGGCGAAGTGTCCGCGGCCCAACGTCTTGTCCAGGTCGTACAGCCCGGCAATCTTCCCGTCGTGATGGCGTTTGAAACCCGCCATGGCCGCGGTCGGACGGGACGGGGGGGGGGGCTGCTCAGTGACACCAGCTGGCTCCTGTCACTCCCCCGTCGACATATCCGGTCGGCGGAGGTTTGGTGACCGACGGTTGGGATGAGGAGCGGGAGAGGATCGTCGGAACAGCAGCTTCAGAGGTTTGAGGGATTTGACAGTAGGATTTCTCCTCCAAAAAGAGTTCCCTTCACCTCCGTCCCATCTCCTGGTGATCTGAAGGCAGAGAAGAGACAGATCCAAATTCACCCATTTACATTCAACACTCATTAAACCGTGTTGGAGGAAGGCCTTTAAAACCAACTGCAGAACTTTGAAGTTCGGTGTGTATTTGTGGAAAACACGGGAAGCTCCTTGACTCCAAATTCTGCTTCGTGCAGTCTCCCTGCGGCGGAGCCACAGTCACTGGATTTCGCTTTAGCACCCTCATAGTTCAACCCGCGCTTTCGTTGCTTTCCGTCATGGGGCTCGACCCAAAACTGACTTGCGGCCTGTTGCTTTGCTGGCGCCTGGATGCCTCCAGCAAGAGGATTTCCGAATACTCAAAAAAAGAAGTTGCCCCAAAGGCAGAAAGGAAGTAAGCCGGAAAATTAGCAATGAGCTTTCACGTGCAATCGAACCAAATTACTCTGAATACTCATTTATTTATTTCCACCGTGTATCTTAAGATCATAAAAGATCTGCTCACCAGATCTCAGCTAACTTTCAAAGCAGGTCTTAATAAGTGTCGTTTGAGATTTTCTGCATCCAACGGGCGACACAAAATCTGCATTTCCCAAACCAACTCAGAACAAACACTAACCTCTGCCGGGCGGCGTCACGCTTCACAGCCTTGATTATGAAACACGTCCCCGGGGGAGAGCCGGCATTCCACACAGGGCAAGGACATTCCTGTAGGTTGATCAGCGCCTAGGTGTGTCTCACTCACCTGGATTCACAGAACAAACAACAATCCAAATATATGTCGCTAGTGAACACACCTATTACCGTAACCATGTGTAGAAAGAAAGGCAGAGGAGGTTTAAAAAAAAAAAAAAAGAGCATTGCTAACATGCCTGCAGCCTTTCGTGGCTCCAAAGAATCTATAAAAGCCTAAAAAGCGCTTTGGCTTATGTGATCTTCAATTGGAGGAGTGAGGAGAAGAGTGAGGCATTTTTCTTATAATAGCAGGCTGACATCTCCATCTGTCTCTGCTCTCTCTTTCTCTCTTGCAGACAAGCACCCGCGCATATTTGCACGCACGCGCACACACACACACACACACACACACACACACACACACACACACACACACAGACAGACACAAACACACGTCCAACAGCAGGTGTTGATTTTTCAAGGAAAATAAATAAATAAATAAATGAATGATTAAAAACAAGGCCTTGAGAGGAGTCGAATACACTTGAGGGTTTCACACATTGGACAGAGCCGGAGAGCTGGAAGGACGTTCGATATTGGCGTAAAAATTTGGGCATCGCTCAAATCATATGAACATGAACTTACAGCCGGGTGATATTCGTCCACTGATCCAATGAGTTTCTACCCAATGGACGGCGTCAAGAATAATATCAAAGTCTTTTTGGTTTTCCTCAGAATACTAGGTGGCAAATATCTTGGGTAAGCTTAGTTAATTCCTCCTTTTCTCTTAGTACAAGATACACAGACATTGATGTGTTTACACATGTGCGTATGTGTGTTTCAAAATTGAGGCCAAACACTCTGTCAGGTATTACCTGGAGCATCGGCAACAAAAAATGTAATTTATGTCAATTTTCTTGTTCAAACAGTTTGGAAAACTGCTAAAGAAGCGACTAAACATCTGAAAGATGAATAAATTATATAGGAGGGCTCTTTAGAAAGGAAATTCCGGATATATCGCTGAAAGCAGAGAAACGTTTGGAAAAAATAAAAGGTGTGAGAACTTGAATTGACCTCATCTCTGAAAGAAATCAGTAAGCTAGTTGGAAGAAAAAAAAGACCAGCGGAAATCTTTTTAACTTTCTCATCACTGAAATTCTACAGCGGGAAAACACATTATCAATATAATGTTTACCGTTATGTAATAGTATTGGTGAGAAATAACGACAAAAAGGTCGAACTCTCGAAAAGTGATAGAGATGAGAGACAGACAGTCTCACAGGAACATCACACTGGGATTTCTATTCTATTTATTTGTTTTAGTTTTCTTGTTAACGTAAATTCATGCAGTTCAGGGATGGTTGTGTAACCAACTGGGACTGAAAGGGTAGTGTTGAATTTGACTGTGTGCGTGTGTGTGTGTGTGTGTGTGTGTGCTGTACTGTACACACTGTTACAAGTTCAAGGGCCTGGTGTACTGAGATTGTAAAACCCTCATAAAGTGAGAGATTCATTGACAAAGCCTCCTCCCTCTTCCTTCCCAAAATGCGTCTTAAAGAAAGAGATGGTCCTTCGTCGGAAACAATATTTATGTTCCTCTTTTTCAGCTCACGAATGCTTTAATAAAGAAGGACGACGCAGCCTTAAATAACACCATGTAAGAGATTATCAAACGGATCAATTTCCATCCTCCAATCCATTCTTTTCTCCTGATTCTGGGTGAATGACGGGGTGATCAGTGGTTTATTTCCTGTAACTTCTTGCTGTGACTGCGGCTCACCTCTCTTCCCTGCTCCTTCCATGGAAACCCTGGCAGAGTTTGACTGATATCGTTCAAATTTTTATTCCCCCTTCCATGCTTTGCTGTGTCTGACTGCACACACACTCACACCACTGCGGTGTGTGTGTGTGTGTGTGTGTGTGTGTGTGTGTGTGTGTGTGTGTGTGTGTGTGTGTGTGTGTGTGTGTGTGTTTGCTGTTTGGGGGAAGATCACACAGATGCCTGCTTGACCCACACCATTGTTCTCCTGTTATTATGGGATAGAAGACAGGATGCGGTTGCTAAGGGAG
>CAAKHD010011846.1:44500-55701 GCA_901007705.1 Fistularia tabacaria
AACAACAACAACACCGGGCCTGCACGCACCTCTTACCGGAGAGGAGTCTGAAGTCCCGTCCGTCCACTTCCACCTCTTCCTCCTGGTCCTCCTCTTCGGGTTCGGTGAGGCGCGTCCGTTGAGTCGAGCCTCGGTCGGATCTTCCGCCAAGGTGCTGATCAGCCACAGTGAACTCAGCCTTCTCCTCCTTCTCCCTCTCCTTCTCCTTCTCCTTCTCTCTCTCTCTCTCTTTCCCTCCCTCTCTCCCACTCAAGTCAAGCACGCGTCGATACACGGGTTTTACCGGAAGCTGCGTCACGTTGCTTTCATAGTCCAAAGTTATTTTTTAGGATTCTGTTTTAATACTCCGTCTTTTTTTTTTTTGCTTTCAAAATTCAAAGTTTTTTTTTTAGGATTCTCTTTTTAATACGTCATTTTTTGTTGTTGTTTCAGTAGATGACAGGGTTTCGTAAGGTAAAAGTCATGTTCTCGCACAGGTCGTGTGGATACACGGGAATGTCCGAAAATTCCGTTGAATTCAAGATCCCGTGAATCTACGTTGAACGACTAGTATGATCTGACTTTCGAGTCAGATGGAGATTATAAATTTTAGATTTTGCAGAGCGAAGAAAAACAGTTTAATAAATTAAAATCAAAACGTTTACAGAGCACCTTCGATCAAAGTGAAGCAAAAGTTTCCAATCTAAACCCACTGTCACGTTTATGTGTGTGCGCGTTTCCCCTCAAGGTCTTTGCATTGAAGAAATTACAATTTTGTCATCAGTGCTCTTATTGTGACTGCAGCCCGGCGTGTTTCCGGCCGTGTTACCTCCGAACGACGGCTCTGTTATTACTGCGCATCGCTACCATTCATCTCTGACGTCAGAAGTACGCTCGGAGGAAAGAGCGTGTACTTAAGGCTTCATGGCAATATGCAACCCGACGCACAGGATGGAGCTGCGGGGAACTTGGTTGGGATGTGGAAAATTAAAACGTACTTCAAGTCAAGGTCCTCTCGATGGGAATCAGTGCATTTAAAAAAAACAGCCCAGTTCAACATTTTTTTTCTCTGCCAGTGTCAGTATTTACTGTCAACGTGGCGAGCTTTGCATTCAACTTACATGCCCGATGAGCCACAGTGATGGAGCGCCTTGGTTTTTCTTGTTGACAGAAAATAGACAAAGGGGTTCAAGATCACGTGTAACAGGTTGCCATCTAGTGGCTGCGTGAGAACACGAGCAGAGGCGCCCACAGTGTCCGTCCCACGTTGTGTAACCGCTCGTTTATTTGTTTTGTTTTCATTTTATAGAACTAAAAACAAAATCATGGAGGAATATAAAACTTCAGCCACATCCTCTCGACTGCTATCAATGATATTTGCCCAGAGGATGTTAAATCACTCGTTTTATGACTGAAGATAACCATTTCATCCATGTAATTTGGTAACTTCCTCAGAGTCTGGCAGGTTTGAAGTCTGTCTCGTCTGTTTTTCTGCTTTAGAAAAGCCATACTGCAAGCAACATCCAATGAAGATGTGAATGAACAGAGGCGTAGCCATGGAAACCGTCGTGCACGTGAGCTGTGTTGTGATGGTTGTGTGCATCAAAAAAGCTGTTAGGCGAGGACATAAACCAGTGCTTTTGTGCTATTCAAGCTCAGCTGGATGAAATCGTATTTTTCCACAAGCCCGCTCCAGTTTAAAAATGAAGTTTATGTAACCGGGATGTGGTTTTCCTTCTGAAGCCATGGGGTTCAAAAACTATTGCTGCCCACAGCGGTGAGTGTTTGTAGCTGTGAGAATGTTGTCAATCCACAAAACCACCAGAATCTAAAACAAATTATCATCCAGGATATTCAGAAATAGTCACCTGACCGCTAAACTGCATTCACTGAACTTCAGAAGAACAATTCAGTGGCTTCACTTTCTAGTCAAAAGGATGAGCATACCTGGGTGCCATTCAATTACAATGATAAAGGCCCCAAAGTTGAGCAGACCTACTGTTAATAGATCTCAGTATTTGGTATACTGTATCCTACGGCCGCTCATTTGAAACTGCCTTTCCAGCCTCACTGCTTTAGATCCTTCGGGTTTGGTTCTAATAAGGCCCTCTTTCAAATGATTGTGAGGAGTTGCATTTTTCTAAAACGCTGTAGAATTTAATGTGTTGCGCACTACCATAAAAGATGACCCACGCAAGGCTGGTCTTAAAACTTGAGCTAGTTGTTCAGACATGCCACAGAACACCACTCCCTCAAGAATTTAGGTGCGTAAGGAACATTGAATTCCTGGCAGCATTCAAATACTGTACGGATTACCAAAAGCTATGAATACCGTCTTCTTTCGTGACAGCAACTGTGGAAAGGCCTTCCATTACGCCACAAATTTCATGAAATAAACAACTGATAAAAGTTAGAGAATTGAAAACATTTATTTTGACTGTTCAAAATGAATTTCACTTCTTTGCTGCCTCCTTCTGGAGCTTCTTCACCTCATGCTTGATGATCTTGTTTCTCTGCAAAGACAAAGGACTATATTTGAGAAAAAGCAACCATTTGGGGGAGAAAAAAGCAAACCCATAATCACAAACATTTAACACTAAGCATGACTTTTAAACTTAAGCTGTTTTTTCACTAGTATCGCCATTGTGGGCTAAAGCTGATTGGGAACAGTCTGAGCCTGTTAAATCTATGGTCTCTTATGGCTTTAAGCGCAATAGGACTGCCTAATACCCCCACCCCCAGTGTTTCACCATAAGAAAAGGGAAGCTGGCTCTGACACTGATTTCGCTCAGACAGATCCATTGGTTGTTTGATCTTCTTCCACACTGATCCCAGAGTGAGGCTGGTCACATTCGCTTTCAATAAAAACGGCATTTTAAGTGGCCATCTTTGACATAAATTAAACAATCTAAGAGTTGATAACGATGATGTCAGCTTAAATTGTATGCAAAACAAAGTCGGGGTTAAGCTGAATGAATAAATGCCAGGGTCCGTGTAAGGGTTTCCCTGTTAGGACCCCTCCAGAACCAGGGTTTCTCCGCAAAGTGTGGAGCTCCTGCACTTTGTTTATTGATCTGAGGGCTCTGCCATTTTTCTGCACTCATTCCAAACAGTGGAGACAAAAACCTAAATGTTCAGAAGAGTGAGTGTGCCAATCTTTTGGGACTCATCAACCTCTTAACAGACAAAGCTAAAATATCTTTGAGACGATATCGAGATGACGGATAGGTGACTGTTACATAGAAGGAAACACAGAAGTACAACACCAGCTATTGTGGATGCATTTCCAAGATGCCTAATTTTTATAGCTTCTGATTTACTGTTCATCAAAAGAACCCCAATATTTTCTCAAAGACAGCCCCCCTTCCCTGGCAAACAATATACTTTCACTGTTGTTTCCCTTTTAATGTTCTACAGTAGATATTATTTCCCCTTTGTCTGATTCTAACCTTTACACAAAGGTTAGCTCTGAACAACCAGGGATAAATTTTCAGTGGGTCGGTGCCTCTGGGCCACTTACCATTCTCTTGGCCTTCATCACCTTGTAGCGGTCGAAGTCGGACATCTTGGCCCTCTGAAAAAGAAAAGACAACAGTCAGTGACAAAAAATAGGAAAAAGGTTTTCCAAACATACTTTTGTGTTTTGAAAAGGAAGGGTGTACCCTCAGTGACGTCTTAGAGAGGGGCTTTGTGACCATTGGTTGGTGACAATTTAAGAAAAGATCACTACTTCGAACGTTGAATGGGTCCCAGTAATAAAAGGTACGTAATTCAAAAGTGTCCTTTGTAAATGTGTTCAACATTTTGGGATTCTTTTCCAAAACATGATGCAAAACTGCTCAGCCTGGAAAGACTGAGCAATGCATTTTTGACTTTGTCCCTCACAAATGAAACTGATCCAAAGAGAAAGGTCTAGTATAGTCAAGTATATCATAACTATGAAGTATAATACCACAACAACTCGTCTGAATTCTATATCATTCTGCAAAGATAGAATGACACAATTATTTATGAAATTTTAGCCAAATATTTAAAACACTCAAACAGGCCATTCTGTTTCGTAATGAATAACGTCTCTAGATACATGTTTATTCCAGTGGTAATAAAAAAATGTCACTTGAGTAGTCACCACAGGTTGGGATGTGTATATTTGTGTAGTGCATTAGGTTTACAGGGATTGTTGCATATTACTTTGACTAGTTTGATCACATAGTACTACATATGAACAATTTGGTCAGGCTATACACAATGACCCACAGAAGTGATCTTCTGATGTGGTGTTCCTCCCACAAACCTATTCCACGTGGGAAATCTCTGTGCTCTGAAAACATCATTACAACGCTGTACTTTAATTTTTTTGCTCATAAAGAGGGTAGGTCCGCATTTCTGTTTGGCTGAACGAATAACATACATTAATTCATACAAATGGTTTAGTCTTTCTGTGGTTTCTTTCAATTTAGCCCAAGTAAAAAGTTGAGAAGAATTGTTATCTAGAGCGTGGCTGATATTTCCCCACCATCCTTCAGCCAGACTGAACCCCCTCCACCCCACCCCTACCAGCGGGCACATTGGAAAACTGCAGAGGCCTAAACATGAGACCAATATTTAAAATGTCCAGGTTTCCTATTTTTCTACAGACTAGTTATCCCCCCTTTCATATGAACTCAGCAATATACACAGCAAAACATGATTACACCCTTCCAAAGAGTTTGAAAAAGGTCATTATTTGCAGTCGCTACACTTTCAGTAATTAATCAAAACCTGAGATCATCATATGTGAAATGGTCAAAGAAAAAGGCGCTTCCTGTATCTCCAATACTACAAACTGTAGAAAAAAATTCATGGGAGACTGTCATGGAAGCTTTGTATGGAAAGACAGTCAGTAACAATTCTTACCTTTTCTTTAGCTTCAATCTTTTTGGCCCAGCTGGTCTCTGCCCACTTCTCATTGACTTGGGCCTTCTCCCAGGCCCTCTTCACAAACTTCTGACGAGCACTGTGGACCACCAAATACCAACAATATTACAGCAAGAATGTCTGACACACAAAAATGTTTCAAGGGTGAAAGCCAAATTAATGTTGATACTGGTCAATGCTGAAGAGAGAGTGTTGAAGCTGCATTGCTGCGATATGTTGTGAAAGCTGGTGTTTGAAGGTCAGTCAATTCAAAGGCAGCCTCTAACATGTTCAGTATACAAATAATTATGGCAGTTGTACACAAGGAAAAACAAAACAGTCTAAACAAAGAAAACACCCAACCCAGCAGTGGGGAAGAATTGAAAATTAACTAGAATTAAGCATCATTAAACCTTAATGGACAACAGCTCTCCCAGCATTGGTTGAAACATAATTCAGGCACAATATGAAAGAAGGCTTGTTACTAAATTACCCGCCAACCAAGACACTTCAAAATGTTATAATTTCATCCATAACCTAAAGAAAAAAAGCAATTCAGAAATAAACGGGCAAAATTTGAAAACCGAAAGACATTTGTCCCCCTGCTTAACCATTCACAGTGAATTGGGATTTTCAAGTAACGCAGCTCATGAACAAATTTTATTTACAGTACACCTTACATTTCAGAGAAATCTCAAAGTGCTCATTGATAAGGGTGGGTGAAAAGATAAGATTTTGGGACATGGGTTCAACTGCAACTCCAGTTTTTGAAGAGAACACGTTTTGCGGTCCAAGCCATTTTTGAATGTATGTTGTTACCAGTTTTTATTTACATTACGTACTATTATTTCTGTTGTTGACTGACAGAGCATGACATGTCAGGTGTATGATATTGAATAGCTATTCCTGCTTTTAGGTAAGGCTCTAAAACATGACTCTCACTGGTGGGTCTTAAGACGCAACATGATCAGCAGTCTTACCTGTGAGGTACTTTGATGACATAGTCTGTGAGCTGCATGCACTTGAAGGGCATGGATTGCCTCTTCACACCCGTGCAGGGCCCATCAACAAGGGCCTGTAAATAATTCAGAAAAAATACAGAGACCAACAATTAAAAGTGCCACTTCACTAATGAAATTATATTTCCAGCAGATCACTCACTCTATTTTGGTCGATGACGTCAACAATGGCCACCAGCTTGCCAGCATGGGGTCCGAAAGAGATGTAGGCGACACGTCCGATCTCAACGAAGCGCTTGTACACCTGAGAATAACATCAGTTCACACATTTATGTCGAATTCGTGATAAGACTTCCTGAAGCAGGAACACGAAAGTCTTGAGAAAACAGAGAATACTCCAGAATGCTCAATGACTCAAACATAGTTTAATCCAAAATACGTTAGCTTGTATCTACGGCTAATACGTAAACTCCACCCTATTAGCGAGCACTTACTAGGCGTTAATCGTGCATCATAAGTTAGAGAACTTAAAATAAACAGTTTTAAGAATAAGTTATCGTCGACTAAATCCAATATTTAGTGGCGACTACTTTAAATTAACTCGATGGAGCCGTTTTCGGCCTTCCTATCCGTGTGGACCACGTTGGATTTCGGTGTATAGCATTCGACTCTGTCTTGTCGTAGAAAAGTAAGACAAAACCGACGTGAGACAACTCAAACACTTCACAGATACGAGTAAATGTGTGTTACAAGTACAGTGGGATGCCGGACGTTGGGAAAGGGGACGATTTTACAAAGAAATTCGCATTTTGAATCGCTAAACTAATCATGGCGAACTCACCATGATGGCAGTCCGGGAGCAAAAGGACGGTACTGTTTCCGGCAGACGTAATTACGACTTCCGCCAGTTTGCCACACATGCGCAGTAGCTTGTAGCGTATTGTAAAACCGGTAAATATAGCTTAACAAATGTTATCAACATTCGGCAGAGTCAAGAATCGCAATTAAAGTCTATTCAACTCTTTGGCACAATAATTGTAAAACATTATTCAATGTATAACAACCCGTCAATTCAGTGTAAATTTGGGGATTTCGTGCGCACACTGTAGCCATACCCATGAACTACATCAATTTTCACTTTTAAAACACGCTTACCCTTTTTTCTGAACATAATTATGATATGAGCCATCGGCTGTAATCCTTCAGTTCTGCAACAAAGCCGGTGAGGAAAAAAGAAAAAACCTTGTGAAAGTCTTTGCATACTGGTCTTTGCGTCGCTCTGCCATGTTGCGTTCATAGACAGAAGGAATTATTGAACAGTAGATTGTTTCTTCTGAAAAAATGTCTGTGGTAAATTCCCAATGAGTTTTTAATATCAAGAATATTCAAGGATTGAAAGTGTTTATTGTCATATATGCAGTGTGGACACACGTTTCCCTGTACAATGAAAATCTTACTTTGCTGTCCGCAGTGCATTTGGATATGTATTGACAATATATAGGTAGTGTAAACATTATTATAGATATGAATATATCATAAAAGTTTATTTAAAAGGTTCTTGTACATTAAAAAAAACTTAATACATTTCCTGAAAATCAGTCACAATAACATAAAGTAGCAGGATGAACAAGAGGTACATGAATATTGACTTCCACTAAATCAGGGGCGGCAACCCAAAATGTTCAAAGAGCCATATTGGATCAAAAAAATAAAAAACAAATCTGTCTGGAGCCGCTAAAAATTAAAAGCCTTATATCAGCCTTATACACAGGCTGTAAGTTTATATGAGCTATATTAGCCTACTATCAAAATGACTAAGTAGTAGTTTTGTTTTTGAAGTCTGAAAAAAGGTGCTCTGATACTTTGATGAATGAATCACCTGCAATGCTGTATGGTTTGGAGACAGTGGCACTGAATAAAAGCCAGGAGGTAGAGCTGGAAGGAGCAGAGATGAAGATGTCGAGGCTCTCTTTGGGAGTGACAAGGATGGATGGGATCAGGAATGAGTTCATCAGGGGGACAGCACATGTTAGATGTTTTGGAGAGAAGGTCAGAGAATTCATGTACAGAGGAGGGATAGGGACTAAATTGGTGGACGAATGCTGGGATTGGAGATGCCAGGCAGGAGGTCTAGAGGAAGACTGAAGACTGAAGAGAAGAAGAAAAGATTTATGGACGTAGTGAGAGAGGATATGAAGGTAGTTGGCTCGAGAGATGAGGATACAGAGAATAGGGCGAGATGGAGAAGGTTGATTCGCTGTGGCGACCCCTGAAGGGAAAAGCTGACAGGAAAAGAAGAAGAAGAATCCCTCATGTAATCACCATCTGTGAACGGTTTTCCACGCTTTATTATCTCTTGGGTTGCAACAAAACTTGCAGCAGAAGTGGATTTTGGAGATGCAATCCACTTCTTAAATCTATTTTTTCTCCAGAAGTACTGCAATCGCAATTTTTCTCTCACTCCCAACTGGATAGTTGGCTGCAAATTTAGCATACCTTCCCTGGAAACAACAACAAATTATTCTTTTTATTGTTCAACAACTTCTCGCAAACATGCGGGCAATCCTTCCGCATTGGCAATGAAAGCAAACAATTCGGTCCATTCTTCCCTGAATCCTCTGTTCTCATCAGCTAGCTTTCTCTTTTTCCCTTTGGGATTCATGGCCCTTGACACGCCCGCCGGTTTGTTTACAACAACCACCTGCCTGGCACGGCGCCGCGCTGAGATGTGTGTCGCAGGCTATGACACAAATCTTCGTTTACAGAAATGTTGAAATTTGATATTTATTATGCACATTTTTTTCAGCATTGGAAAACGTTAAGAATGTTTGTCCTCCTACAGAAACCATATTAAAACCCAAAAAAAGAATATCCGCTCATCCATTTTCATACATTTTTGAAGAGGCTCCAGGAAGCCGCGAGGATAGTGCTAAAGAGCCGCATGCAGCTCTAGAGCCGTGGGTTGGCAACCCCTGCCCTTAATAAACGGCTACAGTTGGAGTCACCGTTGCTTCGCGCCCCTGGGCGACAAGGCGGCTGTTTATGATTTAGTACGAAGTCAAATCATCTTTCTTGATAATTAAACACAAAGTGCAAATACTTGAAAAGCACAGTGGCCCTGTATTTCCTACCAAGGTACCTGTAACATAAAATGAATGCTTACAATATGACACATGTTTATGGTCGAGCCCAGTACAATCAGTTTTGCTGCCCAGAGAACACAATCATTACCTATTCAAGGAGCAGATCAGTCCTTTTTATCCCTGTTTTTACAAATGTTGAACTAATTTCCTTCTGTCTTTTTAGTTCTTGCAGGCCGGGAGATCTCCTGGATGTGCTTGAAGTGGAGCCAATCTTGAAAAAAAGAGGCTCGGCCACAAAACACGATAGCCCTCTCATGCCCTCATTCCCTCATCTCTCTCTACTTGTTTGACCTTGGTTGCAGGTGCAAAATACCTGGCTTGCGTGGCCAAATTTGTGTCGGCATCAGGTACAAGACTTTAGGTTTAGAGAGCCCACCCGGGGCCTCGGTGAAGTTTGCGGAGCAGAGCGACGCCATTTACAATGGCAAAGACCTGAAGCAATGGGAAAACGACTACCTTCCCCAAAGAGTAAACATGGTGGTTGTTGGAGTTGTCAGTGGGACGGCAAACCCAAATGATCTTCTTGGACTGATGACATCCATCCATCCATCCATCCATCTTCTTCCGCTTATCCGAAGTCGGGTCGCGGGGGCAGCAGCCGGAGCAGGGAGGCCCAAACTTCCCTCTCCCCAGCCACATGATCCAGCTCTTCTTGGGGGACCCCAAGGTGCTCCCAGGCCAACCGAAAGACATAGTCTCTCCAGCGTGTCCTGGGTCTTCCCCGTGGTCTCCTCCCAGATGGACATGCACGGAATACCTCCCCTGGGAGGCGTCCAGCAGGCGTCCTGACTAGATGCCTGAGCCGCTTCATCTGATTCTAGTCCGAGTTCCTCTCGGATGGACAAACTTCTTACCTTATCTATAAGGGAGAGTCCGGCCACCCTGCAAAATGAGAAAACTCATTTCGGCAGCTTGTATCCATGATCTCGTTCTTTCGGTCACTACCCACAGCTGGTGACCAAAGGTGAGGGGAGGAACGTAGATCGACTGGTAAATTGAGAGCTCCGCCTTCTGGCTCAGCTCCCTCTTCACCACGACTGACGGGTACAGAGTCCTCATCACTGCAGGCGCTGCACCGAGCCGCCTGTCCATCTCCCGCTCCATCCTTCCCTCACTCGTGAACAAGAACCCGAGATACTTGAACTCCTCCGCTTGGGGCAGGACCTCTTCCCCGACCCGGAGTGGGCATTCCACCCGTTTCCGGTCGAGCACCGTGGTCTCAGATTTGGAGGTGCTGATCCTCATACCGGCCGCTTCACACTCGGCTGTGAACCGCTCCAGTGAGAGCTGGAGATCATGGCCTGATGAAGCCCGCAGGACCACATCATCTGCAAAAAGCAGAGACTTGATCCTGTGGCCACCAAACCACATCCCCTCGACATCCCGGCTTTGCCTAGAAATTCTGTCCATAAAAGTTCTGAACAGAATGGGTGACAAAGGGCAGCCCTGGCGGAGTTCAACTCTCACCGGAAACGGGTCCGACTTACAACCGGCGAAGCGGACCGAGCTCCGACACCGGTCACACAGGGACCGAACAGCCCGTATAACGGGGTTCGGTATTCCATAATCCCGCAGCAACCCCCACAGGATTAACCGTGGGACACAGTCGAAGGCCTTCTCCAGATCCACAAAACACATTTAGACTGGTTGGGCAAACTTCCATGCCCCTTCAAGAACCCTGCTGAGGGTATAGAGCTGGTCCACTGTTCCACGACCAGGACGAAAACCTCACTGCTCCTCCTGAATCCGAGGTTCAACGACCCGGCGGACCCTCTTCTCCAGCACCGCTGAATAGATCATACCAGCGAGGCTGAGGAGTGTGATCGCCCAAAAGTTGGAGCACACCCTCCGATCCCCCTTTTTAGAAAAGGGGATCAACACCCCGGTCTGGCAGTCCAGCGGCACGTCAACGCAATGCTGCAGAGGCGTGTCATCCAGGACAGCCCTGCAGCACCCAGAGCCTTGAGGAATCCAGGCCGGACCTCATCCGCTACTGAAGAGCTTTTTGACTACTTCAGCAACTTCAGCCCTGGAAATAGGCGGACCCTTTCCAGAGTCCCCCAGGTCTGCTTCCTCATTGGATGGCGTTTCGACAGGACTGAGGAGGTCTGAGAAGTATTCCTGCCACCGATCTACAACGTCTTGCGTTGAAGACAGCAGCCGCCCGCTCCCACTATACACAGTGTTGACGGAGCGCTGCTTTCCCCCCCTGAGCCGCCGGATG
>CAAKHD010011847.1:0-25131 GCA_901007705.1 Fistularia tabacaria
TCAGCAGTTCCTCTTCTGACGTCATGAGAGAAAAAGAAATTAGGATATGGTATCCAGTCAACCTTAAATATAGGTATCCAGAGTCAATGATTACATTATCAATTAACAAAATATTTCTATGTATTACGTATTCTTTGAAGCCTCATTTTGACAGTTGTTTTCTCTTTTTTTTTTAAATCAGAATCCCTCAGGCGTTTCACCTGAAACTGACAGAAAGTCAACATTATTGTTAAGCCGTACTGGTTTGGGGACATATTATTGAAACATATATATCCCTTTGTTCTCCTTCTTCTACTCTGAAGTTGCAAGTGAGAAGCTCCATAATCAGATGAATGAGCCATTTCATTCAGTCATATTGTTAGTGCTTTGGTGAACTATTTGAATTTTGAAGGAGCCTCCTGAGCATTGAAAAAGACAACCATCGGACTTACATTTGTTTAATCACACTTTGTTAATCTACTGTTAATCCTCATGAGCATCCTTATTAATTCGGCGAAAGGGTCTGTAACCTTTTTAAACTTTTTAATGAGATAGATTTCACACATGAAATATAATCTGTTGAACCTCCACATGTACACCATATTACTGTTGGTGGTGTATTTAATGTCTCGTGGCTACTCTACACCAGTATGGCTTGAAGGGTCATGCAAAACGCAGGAAATTTGTTTTTCAAAAGAGAACAAAAACTGTAAGAATAAACCCCACCATTTTGGTGTATATACAGGAGTAGTGATCAGTATTAATGTGTGTTTGTGTGTGTGTGACCATATTGAATACCGTCCAATTTTTTTTGTAAACCTCATTTTATTAATTGCAAAAGTGAATTATTTACATCATACAGGATCTACAGTACATTAAATATTTCTTTTTCCAAAAGGAAGGTAGATAAGTCATTTTATCACAATACAAACTGTCAATAAAAAAAAATTGGCTCATTAATGCAACACCTGTTATTCATCATGGTGACGGCAGTCGGGCCAGTACAAATCAGGAGAGGCTCAATGTTTGGTTTTAACAGAAGTCTAGTTTTTCAATCACTGTTTAAAATTCTGATGAGGGTTGGGTTTCAACCACTGATGCAAGAAAAGAAAGTCGATGCTGAATTAGTCAAAACATGGTCACTGATCAAACTCCCACTTGCTTTTACTTACAAAGTCTGGCGGTCACAATAATCCAAGCATCTTTCTAAAATTTCATACAAACACTGTATAAGTACAAATGTGTCCAGGTTAAAATGAAAAAGCTCCAACTCTAAATGAAGCGTCTGCCTTGTGTTATCGAGCAAACAGGATTCACAACATAAAAACTGAGCTGAGGGCAGCTCTTATGCAACTGTTACTGGTACAGTATTACCCACAATACCTGAAAATGAAAAAATGTTCCAGTTTTTGGACCAAATGTTCACTCAAACATGCTTCTACTCTCAATCACTAAAAGCTACAATAACAAATGAAAAGTGCAGTTTTATATACGGTGAGGCCCAGTGTAATGAAACCTGCTAACAGCTATTCTATGCTGCTTATTGGCAGACCAATTAGAAACTAAGGCACTATTGTCACACAGCCAGAATCATCCAAGTCCAACTGCCTCTTCATGGTTCCTTTTGATTCAGTCACCAGGTTGCAGACAGGTCTGCAACAGCACAAATTCACAAAAAAGTCTAGGTCAGTCAGGTCTAGATCATAGTCAAGAGCCCATACAGGAAATCCAGTAACTAGACTTTTCAGATGTATTGAAATTTGAGGATGATGATGATGAGAATTGAATGGTGCTTCATTTGTCTCTGCTTGTTTGTTGTGTGAGGGCTCTCATGACCATCTGGCTTCATTTTTAAATTTGTAACTGTGCTGCCACTTTTTGGCCAGGGCACTATTGAAAAAGAGATTTTTAATCTCAATGAGTCTTTTCCTGGTTAAATAAAGGTTAAAAAAATCCCCTTCAAAGTGAGTTTGGATGTAACTGAAGGTCTTGATAAGAGCCTTGTGGACCAAAAAAAACACCCCTCCTTCAAATAATCCATCAGTTCAGAGATGACATGTCTGCATTTACTACTGGTGCAGGAATTCAGTCATTGTGCCGAGACTAATGAGAGTCGGTGTGCTGCCTTATATTCATCACAATAAGTTCAACAGCTGCATTGCTTGACAAAATGACAGTCAGAATTTACCCACAGAAGTACATGGTGTCTTATCAAGCTTGTCTGTAGATTACAAATTCATTTTTAAAGCCAAATTTTGTGATTTAAAATGAGACCCTTGGTGTGGGTTTGTTTTATTAGAATCTTTAGAAAAACAAAGCTGAGAAAAAGAAGAATTTGTCAAAAAGGTCTCTGTGTTTTCATGACTTTGCATTCTACCCCGTCCGTCCGTCCTCACCCGTCACTCGGACCGTCTGCTCGAGTTTGTCAGCCCCTCAGTGTTCCAGGCTGTTGCCCAGCTTCTGCCCCTCCTGCAGAGCAGCCATCGCCAGCCTCAGGTGCTCCTTTAGACTCTGGATCTCGCGCTCCTTCTGGCCCTTCATCCGGCCCAGCTCATCGTGCAGTTCCGTGTATCGCTCACCAGCCAGCTGTTTCTCCTGCAAAGGGAGAAGCACTTGAAAACCAGAAGCAACATTTTCCTTCATAGTCAAAAGGTGTGTTTCTCCTCCTTGGATAATACATAGATGCAACCCAATGCCTGATCCCATCGAATACGTGGAAAATCATCTCAGTGTGCATTACCTAACCATCATGGCAAATTAATGCACTGCATTTTCCGACAGCTTACAGTCTTTATGATACTTAACTCGAACTTAATGTGGGGATAATCATTCCTTAGATTTACGTAACACCGAATGTATAGCAGGAAAACTGAACAAACAAGCCAACGTTTCAACAATCACACGTGTATATCTGTCTAAGGGAACTTGCATTAACATTGACATATATAAACGTACACACACATTACCGTGTTAAGAAACTGCAGCTCGTTCCTCAGACAGCTGATCTCTTTGTGTAAATACTCAATTTCATTTTCTTTTACCCTGAGCAGGACCTTGGAGAGAAGCAGACAATTTTCAAACGTTACCAAAAAAAAACCCACTCACAGTCAAATCAACAACTGATGACGGCACGAAAACCAAAGAAACAAAGTCAATGATGGGCTGATAAAGATTTCATATCAGATTTAAACAGCAAATAAATGTGTACTTTAGTCAAATAACCCTTATCTTAACACTCTTTGTATCCTGCAAAAGGAAACGTAAGTGTCTGAATGAAGGAGAGTGAACATATGTGTGAGAGCGATACAGAAATAGTTTTATTCATTAATACTGTGGAAAACTATTTACAGCAGGCTTGAAATTCCGCTGTGATGCCAGTTCATTTACAACTCTGAAGAATCCTGAAATGGATTCCTTGCAGCAATTCGTTGAGAAACAAAACAATGTCTGTGACAGTCTAATCTAGACCACCTCTCCACTCATACATACCTCTAATTCACAGAACGCCCCGTCCTTGTCTTCGGAGTTCAGATCTTTGGTTTCCGATCGGATTCGGCTGATCTCCTCCTTCAAACGGACCTTTATGTCCTGGGGAAAATATGTTTGATTTTAGGATTTCTAAAAACAGGGTTGTTACTGGATTTAGTACAACAACACAAAGCGTCAAGGTGATAATTAGAGCTACCTCATGAAATTGTCCAGAATGAACACTTTTTAAAAATAGAGTGAGTAAAAATATCATTCTACTTTTCAAAATGATCTCTGTCAAATCTATCAGTTCTGTTTTTATCCACAAACTTGTAAAATTTTTAGTGAACAAACCTTGTTGTCTTTCCTCAGCTGCTCCAGATCTCTCTCCTTGCGACTGATCTCCCGCTCTCTCTCAGAGATGCTGTGTTTGGCCCGGTTCAACTCCAGACACTTCTGAGAGTACTGCTCCGACAGGCCGGCCAGCTCTCTCTGCAGCGCCTGACTCTCCGCCCTACAGACACACAAAAGTAACAAGCGGTGCGTTCATGTCACGTCGCAGTGAAGCTGTCGTCCAATCAGAACACATTAATTGTGAAATTGATCAACGTATAGGAATAGCTTTAATAAACGAGTCTGACCTTCAGCCAACCTTCTGACAGCTGAATAGCATAGAGTGGAGAGCAGGTATGAGACCATAAATCTTACAGTCATCAATGTTTAGACTGATTCAATGTTACCCTGGAAATGAACAACTGTTTATTTTATAAAATTATTAAGTTTAAGGCTGCAATTAAAAATCCCACCATTCTCTTTTGGATGCTTCCTAATCCTGCTCTGCACCCCCACCACTTTAAAAGCATTTTCAGAATGATATTATACAATATGTAGATATAGTTATGATAATGTGCTGAAAAATAAAGGGCTTGTTTTTACATTTTCTCCATCTAAGTATTTCTGCAGTGGTTTTGCCTCTTCTACTGCTCATGACTGTTCATCACAAAAATGAGGAAGAGTATGCACAGAGTAAGAACTGCAAGGTAAGTGAAAAAGATAAGTCCTAAAATGCAGGTTCCAGTGGCAGCAGCTGAGACGGCATTGAGTCAAAGGCTTTGTGGAGATTACTGCCTGATCTGATTCACAGCCAGATTCTCCCACATTCCTCAAGTGCCTGACGGAAGCCAGGGCCCGCTGTGGTGAAGGGCCTGCTTCGGCTGCAAAACCAAAATCCATTTTGGGTCAAATTGCCCTGGCTTGACAGAAGCGCCAACAGTTGCCACGACTGATGGAGGCCGGTCCGAGTTATTTTTAGGAAAGGTTTTGAAATTGTGAAGCGGAATCAGTGACGTGGAGGGAAATGCAGTCATTTTACAAGCCTAACAGGGAGCTTGTCGAAGATAGATTTGCAGAAAAGTTGTTGAAAATGCTATTCAATGATGGCGAAGGTGCAAAATTCCTTGGTGTTCCATACTGCTCACTACAGATCCAATAGTTGTTAATGTTGTAGCTGCCATCAAATTTCTTATCAAATTTATAGAAAATAAAATATTTGATGCAATGTCTGAGGTGAGACTATTCTCCATTTAGTTTCACCTCCTGTTCGAGAATGGTTTTCCATTTAGCATCACTTGTTCTAACTGTGATGATATTACACTGAATTACATATCCAGCACTAATGTTGACATGGACAATTTTATTTATTTGTGCTGGAGTGAGGAAAAAAAAACTATAGTATTAAGCCTGAAGTTACTAATACTGCATCAGATAGCAACCTGATTTTCCTATATTACCTCTCTAAGTAATGTCTCATGAAGTGTGAGTTTTTTTGTTTTTTTTTGTATTTATATCAACAGATATTTTTCTTGTTTAACTGATCAGGTAGTTCAGAGGGAGCTATACATTAAAACCGTATGAAAGAAACACTGCATGGGATCAACTATCTCTGTGAAAAACTGCGACCACTAGTTCCTTACTGTTGCTGTGCTTGTAAAGTTGGTGCATCCATCACTCCGCTGCTCAGTCTTTTCACTTTCTCCAATTCTCTCTCCATTTCTTCTCTGTGTTCCTTCTTCAAAGCCTCCATCACTGGCAAAGAGAGACAAAGGTGTCAGTGTTAAACAGGATGTTGCTGATGTGAGGACGGTGCAGCAACATCCCCCTCACTTCCTGACCTCGAGCCGTGTCCTGCGTCTCCTCCAGCAGCAGCCTGTCTCTCTGCAGCTCCAGGTCATGGAACTGGCGCTCATGCTGCTTCTGCAGCTCCTCCAACGCTTGTCGATGTGCTCGCTCCATGGCCATCAGGCTGCGGCTGCAGGGGGCCTCAGGGCCACAGCGACCCCGCACTCTTCCCCCGCCACCTCCCCCTTCCCCACTCCCATGCTGTAGTCGTTCAAGCTGCTGCCTCAGTGACGCCACCTGATAGAAGACAAAGATGGAGGTAAAGCCCCTTGAGAGAGAGAAGTTGATGGAAAGGACAGTTTTATGTGATTGACAGGAGGACAGAACAGCTCAAGAGCTGCTGTTGGGTGTGAAACCGTGACCTGTAGTAACAATAACTTGGCTGTTGTTCTCTAAACAACAAGGCTTGTAGTAGAAAGAAACTGGATGGTTTACGGTCAAAATCAATCAATATTAGGATTAAACAGAAGGGTGCCTCCGGCCAAAGTTTATAAAATTCAAATAAATATTTCCGTTAGTGCAACTGCAAATCTTGTACTTGTACAGCACTTTGATGGAGGGTCCTCTATAAATATATTAAGTATCATTATTATTCTTCCTATCGATGATGAAAATATTTTTCTGTTTCTTAAATATGGTTTGATTCAACTATCTTTGAGCACAAATTCAAATACATAAAAAAATTAAAATATCTGAAAATAGGCGAGTTTTTCGGTATTTACTAGAATCAAACTTCAAACGATTTTCGATTAAAAATTGGAGTCAAGGAGGACCGGAGTCACTCAGTGTCGGCCACATCTCAGTCGGACTTGTTTTTTTTTTTTCCAATTTGGTGTCCATTACATGAAATGTGGTGAAAGTGGTAAATCACTGCAACCCAACTTTCAGCAAAGTGATCTACACATGACAAAAAGCACCGATTCCCACCAGAGTGATGCTAATATTGTCAAAGCTTCATCTATGAAAAATCAAATAAATTCTATTTGAAAATCAAAATTCATAGATTTATTCCTTTTCCAGGACTGATAAGAAAAGCACAATAAGAGACTGAATTGAGCAGTGATTGGCTCTGTATCATGTGTAGACCCTTTGACAGCGAGGTCAGGCCAAACCAAACATGCACATTAAAACAAACAGCTGCTACAGCAGTTTTTCCCCATTTCAACAATTTCTCTGTAACTGTCAATTTCTCCAATTAATCTCAATCTGAAAAGGGAAACACTGCTAGGCATCTGAGTATAGACACAATGCTTGGTGTTAGAAGACAGAAGGAAACATTTACTTCATCTGGGGCAGATGAAGGGTTAATTTGCACTTGATCTAATATGCAAATTGGAAAATCAACTCCACGCACTACCTCCCTCTGCAGCGCCTCATTGGCCGAATGGCTAGAAAGTCGCGACCCAGTCGTTGGTAAGGAGCTCATCTCCTTTAAGGGCATGCGTTCAAACTCGGCCCACTTCTTCTCGATTTCCTCCTCCATGTGGGGCCTTTGATTCGTCCCAATGCCAGTGCCCTTCCTGGACAGCAGGGCGTCCCACTGGCTGCTGCTGGTATTTCTGGTCCTGTCCTCCTGCCACTGGCTGTGCTCTCTGCCCTGTCCCTCCCCCGCCTCCCTCTGATTAGCCGGGAGGGGGCGAGAGGAAGCAGGAACCGGGGACAGCTCCACATACTCAAACCTACGCGGAGTCTTAGGGATGGAAGCCGGAACGTCAGGCTGAACCTCAGCATGACGTAGTGAGGAGCGACGCGGGGAGAGGAGAAAGCGGGAACTGGAGTTTTCTTTGTCGCTGCTGCTGTCAGGTAATCTGAAAAACATTAAGATTGAGAGTAAATAGTGTTAGTATGATTCATCTTCAACTGAAAATATACAAACGATTCAAACCCTTCAAATGAAAAGTAGACTCTTATCTGATGGTGTTTAGCAGGGACTAAGCTAAAAAAGATATGAATCACTAAACAAATAACCAAAAATGTATGTCAAACTAAATAGCAACATGTTTTACTGACCTACATGAAATTTACATTTAAACAGCAAATTTAGATATCAAAAATCCCATAATTGATGGATTACTAAACTAACAGTGATCCTAATAGTATACCTACTGTGTAAGGTCTGGAGAACTGCTGGGTCGGATACATTTCTTTAAAACCTCGATCCAATTCCTTCGGATACCAGCTGTCATGGCGGAAAGTGTGAATACAGCCTCACGTGTCTGGGGGTGGAAAGAAAATGCAGGTTGAAGAAACATGAAGAGTTAAGATGAGAAGAACTGATAAGATTTGATCCAAAGGAGAGGGAGGAGAGAGACCTCAGAGGAAAGAGACTGACCTGGATCTGAAATCCATAGTTCTTCTCCACATCAAACTCAGACACATTAACGCAGGATTTAAGGTCGATCTCGCCATCCAGGTCATCCTTCTGCACAGGAAACACATGAGCAACAGCTTATATCTCTCTGCAGGATTTAACCTAATTTACTGGCGATGATATCTGAATGTTATGCACTTCTTTCATAAAATAATAACACTCCAAAACATTTGCAACAGTACATCACAAGTATCTATGAAAAAAAGGCTAAGTGTACCTCCTCTGCACCGGAGTCTCTGTAGTACTTCAGTCCGGCGTCACTTAAAACAAACCAATGCTTCTTCCACTAAATAAATACAAACTGGATCAGTTAGTCAAAGAAAAACAAATCTAAAGTTTAACTGTCGTAAACACAGAGGGACAGTGTCACAGTGGATGAGGGTGAGCCACAAGTAGACTTAAGACTTGATATCATTGAACATAATTGCCTCTTCACTTATTCATAACAAACTTTAAAAGCAGAACAGAAGAAAACATTGACAAATGGACATTGAAGTGTAGAGTTATTCGAGTTTATTAGAAGTAATAATGGAAAGCTTGAAGAATCTGCAATTCACGGACACTTGATGCTGTTCCTCTAAAGATTCAGTTTGCTAACTGAGTAAAAGCAGTAACAGCTTCTATTCAAACAAAGGAATGAACATTTATCGTAAATTATTCTATGATAAAAAAATCACCATGTTAATAACAGCGACAATAGACATTGAAAAATATTCAATGGACAATCAATGACAATGATAGCATGAACATAAGGATTTCCACATATGCATGTGTTCACAACTGCGGCTGCTATGAAGCAAGTTCAAGGGAAGTCACAACGTGAAGTCAGATCAAATGTGGGTTGTGTGGTCCAGAGGGAGATGACACACCCATAACTATGGTTGGGGTAAACACAAAAAGTGCAAAAGACTCGGCTGAAAGGGTCAGTCAAGTCACCCTGACGCATCACTAGGGTCAGACGAGGGGACATTGAAACGAAAAGTTATTCATGTGATACATGAGACTCTTTTTCTATCACTATATGAGGGGTGAAGTTAGCTGGTCGAAGTGAGTTCTGGTCAATCAGCTTCGCGCCTCTTTACCTCTCCGCTAGCGTCCAATTTTGACATCCATCCCTTCTTGAAGTTGAGGAGGTCGGGCTGAGGAGCAGAGAGAAACAGAGGATGTTTGACAAAAATGTTTTGGAAAATAAATAAATAAATAAAACAGAGCAAACCCTCCTTCACTGCAGCCCATGTAAAGAAATGTCTGCCAGATCTGTTCCAAACAAAATATAAGGATTTAGACCAGCACATTCTTTGAGGGATCATTTTAAGGAAAAACTAGTGCCAGCCTGTCACGTTTCATGTGACCTTCACAGTCCTGTCCGTGTGAAGACTGTGGAGCCTGAAGGAACAGCTGGGTTCTCCAGCAGGAGTTACCTGGTGACAGCAGTGCAGGAGGTGCACTGACCCTGGATTTTACAGACAAACTAAACCTCCAGAACTTTTTATCCATCTTTTCTGCACCACCTGACACACATCTGGACCTGCCTGACAAACAAGCGCGCGCACACACACACACACACACACTAACACACCTGATCTGGTGCCCTCTCTTGATGTGAACTATAAGGGCCTGTTTGGTCAGAATGTGCTTTGTATAATGAAAGGAAGATGGAAAATGAAAATAATTTGTAAAGAGGAACACAGCTGTCACAGTGAGATTTCTTGTTCAAGGCATAATTTTTATTCCATTTGCATCCCCTCAACCTGGAGTACAAACCTCTGAACCATTGAAACTGCTGACTCTCTTCCAGCTGCTTGGTAATCACGACCAGCACAATGAACCACAACAAAGACTCGGACACCAGTGTTGCATCCTGATTGGGTTGTGCTAGCCACGAGTCCTCACCCTCTATCGTTTCTGTCACCTAGCAACCAGACACTACTGTTTCAACTCACGCTTGGGGTGGGCGAATGCTTACAGTACAGACTGGGATTAATCTGTGGTGTTAGACATTATGAATAAGAGAAACCGATCTGAAATGAACACACAGCTGTCTGGATGTGGCGCAACTTGTTGCTCCTGCGGTAAAGACAAAGCGGGATGTCGAGACTTTCCTACCCAAGTGCTTTCTAAGATCAGGTCAATCCTGGATTTGACAGGATGACAGGAAGGGAAAACATGCGGCAGGCACCTAAAGATGAGGTGATCCATCATTCAGATTACTCAACCTTTTCCAATGCACATTCCTTCCTTTCCTTATCTCTCTTCAGAACATTCCTCACCCAGAAATCTTTCTGCAGCCTTCATCTCAACCGTCATATCTCTGCTTTTCCAGCTCCTTGGTGATTATTCACTCCATGTTTTAACCTTCATACACCTCTATATTAGTCCTGAACTCTACTATTCTCTGGATTAAAAACCACAGCTATCTGTCTCAGTGTGTGGCAACGCACTGATGCCGTCAGTCTAACGAAAGAGTCTGAGGACTTGTAGTTCCTTGTCTTTTGCCAATAATTGACTCAACCAAACCACTCAAATGTGATAAGCAATATCTGCCTTTTTGAGAGGCCTCCTGAATGTTATTCAATTATAAATACAAAAGAAACCATTCCAATCATCTTTTGACATACGGTATCTAACACAATCTGATCTGGGCTGTGAGTGACGACATGTCCAATAAGAAATGCAAATAAACCAAGAGCCTGTGATGCAACATGTAGATTTCATCAAAATGCTCAAATGCACTAATGCTGCATTCAAGTGACATGCATGTCACTTGAATGCAGCATTAGTGCAAGAACTGTTTTTATAATGAGGGTCACAGGGCAGCTGGAGCCTGTCCAAGCTGTCATCAGCAATAGGAGGGGTTCGCCTTGGACCGGGCCGATCGCTAGTCGATCACAGATATACATAACAAGACAGTAAATTCAGGGGTCATCAATTAACCTGCTGCGAGTTTTTGGGCTGTGGGAGGAAACCAGAGAAGCAGCAGGACAAACACACACACACACACACACACACACACACATACACACACACACACACGGAACATCGGAATCGAACCAGGCACCGTTTAGCTGTGAAGCGGAGGCGCCAACCACCGCGCTACACGTTATTTGATCTTTCCCGGGAAAATGGAAATTCATGTATGAAGGCTGTGCGGGTTTTATCCTGAGAGTGTGACCTTGTTTAGAAAGGTCAGGAAAAGGAAACGGGTCAAGATGGTGAGTCAACTCACTCCCCCCTCAGCATTGACGGGACACACCTTCACTCGGGCCTGTTCCAGCAAGGACGGCCCTCTCCCCCGGTCGGATCACGGAACCGGGCCGCAGCGGAGTTTCTATGTAAACGTCTTCTAGCTGTTTATTTGTGTGTGTGTGTGTTTGTGTGTGTGTGTGTGTCAACAAGCAACACGTGTATAGGCTGCTTGCAAGAACTCACACAACCCTACTAACCGACCAGCACCGCAGGCCACCAGCACCGGGAAGGAAAAGAGAAGGGCGTTACAGTATCCGCAGGTAAAGACGACCACGGGGGAACGTTACACAAGCACGCTGAGCTGCTAGGCCCCTGTTGGGATTCAGGTAGCCGGAGAAAAATACGGTACATAAATTATCTGAGCGGACAAAGAGAAACTAGTTTGTACACCGGGCCGAGCTGGACGCGGAGGGAGACGTGACACGCCGGAAAAGAGACGCGCTCCGAGGCTTCCACTTACCGTCATGATAAAAGGCTCCGGTCGCTCGAAATGAAGAGCCGAAGAAAAATAGCGAGACTTCATGCAAACGCACTCCTTTCCCCCTCGCACACGCCTTCCGTTCGGTTCCGGCTAAAGTTCTCCGCCAAAGAGGCAACGGTACCACAGGCCACCGAAGCTACGTGGATTCTGATAAAAAAAAGCCCGTCATTCATCCGGACGTCGGTTTCCATCCACCGCAGAACCTCCGGAACCCGGAACCGACGTGTCCGTGGCGGGTAATATTCTAACTTTATGAAAAGTTAGTCTCTCTCTCTCCGTCTCTCTCTCGCTTCCACTTCCTGGGCGGATCCGCGGAGGTTGTGAGAGAAAACAAACCCACTGCTTCGGTCCCTTCAGTTCGGTTTCAGCTCCGGGTTCGAGCCCCGCCCGCACTCGGGGGTGTCGAAGCCCTCATCCGGGAAACTCCGGCGGCGGCGGAGGAGGAGAAGGAGGGGGGGCTACCGGATTTCCCGGAAATAAATACCGGTGGAAAAAAAAAGTGTCACAAACATCACCGAAGAATACATGTATTCAGTCGAGGCTTTCCCCCCCACAATTACAAATCTGTATTTTTCCCCACCCCCATACTTACACACACACACACACACACACACGCAGTAAAATCCCCTCTTGTAGCTATTGGTTTCAGTTCAGGAATTTTACCACATGCCCCAGCACACAACTGACAGTTCAGTCTGATGAAATGCCCCGGGGGTGAAGGTGAAATCTACGGACACACACCGACATGCAGAAGTTACAGCAGAATTGCCAAAGCGCAGGGTTTTCAGACATGAGTCAAGTACTTCAGTTACAGGCAGGATGTATGTGAAGGCCGGACAAGCATGTGTGACCAACAACAGAGCAGAAGGATGGGAAACTTATTAATCTTAATATATCTACTGATGTAAACAAGGCAGTTTTGAAGTATCAGGGCCTGGGATACTTGAAATTGTTCAAATATCCATCATGTAATCTTTATCTGCCAATAAATACGACAAAGCCAGTGAAAATGGTTTCTGTTTTTGCAGTTACTGGGAGGAATAAAACCCACCCATCGGCCCATGTCAGAGGTTTCCCAGTTGATAAAATTCAGTGATTGACTGTAAAACTGAACAACCACACAAATCCTTTAGACCGGTTGATTCAGAGAATCAAACCGCAGGGTCTCCAAAGCAGCCTGTCATTTAATATTTGTTGTCCTGCCAAGGACTTTGTTTTGGGCTTGGGACATTTTCTTGAAGCGCGAGCAAAGAAGGAACCACTCTCGGGTCTAATTTGGCACGAATGTCCGAACCTCTGAAGGTATTCATCCTGTCGCCCTGTGGATGACCGAATCAACAGGAAATGCGATACCATTTGAGGATTTGAGTCCCGGACGCATTCTTTTCGACTGACACAGAAACACACAAACCTCACAGAGCAGCCTGATCAGCTGTTTTTTCATACCTGCTCCTGCATGGACTCTGACCTGTGAGGTTTTCTTCTCCAACTAGGGCCTTCATCTGCCGTGGGGCTGGCAGACCTCTGAGGAGGAAACAGAGAGGAAACATCGAAGCTCTCACACCTGAATGTATTTTTCCGATCCAAGCTATGTGGAAGAAATGGTTAAGCGTGAACCTGTTAATAAAAACGCCAACCACCTCATGCTGAAGTGCTTAACGGATTATATTGTTCTAAATAAGCTGCAGACAACTCTGCACACAGCCACATCCTTCTGCTTGAAAAAAGCGGGAATGTTCTCGATTTTACTTGTTCATTTAATGTTTAACATAATTGTTATATTATCCTGGAATCAAATGTGGATTTAGATGTTAAATCTGCTTAGTTTAAAAGCCACTCCAGTCAAAAGCATGCTTTTCTTCTTGTACCTCCAGATGAATTCTGGAGTTTCAGTTTTAGAAACAATATTTGTGAAGGGGACAGAGTGCTTTTTTCACTTCCATTAAGAAAAATCTAAATATGATATGAAGGCGTAGGCCAGTGAGCGTGACTTGACATGGTAAATATTTTAAATCATTCTGGGCCTAATGATCTCCCAATACATGTTGGTTTGTAGCCCCGAGATCCGACTTCATCGTGATGGGATGCATCCAGCAGCTATTAAATCATGTACATTTCATTTAGGATATAAAACTGATGCTCAAGTGCATAAAATCATATCAGTCACACAGAAGCAGATATTTTATCATGGTTTTGTTTGCTTGAAAAAAGTGATGGAAACTTTCTGTCAAACTCCTGAGTTTCGCTTGCCTACCTGTAATGGGGGTGGGGAGTGCACCCGAGACAGAAACCCGCTGCTACTGCAGGTCCAACCCCTTTCCGCCTCCCCTGCTTCCTCCCAGTCTCTGGAGGGATGTTTGCTTAGAGAATGGCTGAAACAACACAAAGAGGATCAGTGCTACTTTATTGATTTGACAAAGCAAAGCCAGCCACTTGATGCCTTCAGCTCACCCGTCACATGTTACTGTATGAATGTACTATGAAGAGAGTCAAACCTGGCTGGTTTGAAGAGTTCCTGCTTCCGAAGGTGCCGCTGATCCTTGTGATGCCCGTTGAGCTCCAGGCCCTCTCTCTTCTGCATTGATTTGACTTTTGGCAGATCGGCTAATGTGGCATACTCCTCTCGGTTCTGTGGTGCTGACAGCTGGCTGGACTCTGAGGAGTCCAGTGAGCTTTGAGAGGAGGTGTGCCTCCGAGTCAGGACATGAGGAGGGGGAGGAGGCGAGCCTCGAACCTGACGGGAGGTACATCTGTCATTAGGGGAGGTGCAGCGATCCTCAATACCGTGTCTGTTCTCCTGAGACCGGGTGCGGCCTGGACTCCTGGGCATTTCCATGGTGACCGAAGCTGATCTGCTGGCATATGCGGTCTTTCCATAGGCTGGACCAGCGTGAGATAATGAAGTGCCGTGGCGGGAATGATTCTGGCTTTGTGAGTGAGAGGGATCAGATTTAGACTCATTCCAAGGGTTTTTTGTTTGAGGGGAGCAACTGAGATCTCCACTGCTGGCATGTTTGAGGATGGAGTACCCTGGTGGGTCTCTGGTGGCTTTTATAGAGGGGGGGGGGTTACGGCTGCTGGGACTCTTTCTGCTCGGAGAGCCGCTCACTTCTGTTCTCCGAGATGAGCAATAGTCGGCATAGTTTTTCCTTGAAGGCAAAGAGCCGTGACCCTCTCCACCCCTGACCCAGCTTCTAGCATCAGACTTGTGTAGCAGTGTCTGGGTTGGAACTTCATTCATTCTTTGTAAAGGAGAGGAAGAACGACTTTTAGGACCACAGCCACTCAGTGAACCCGAGGCATATGTTTTTCTAAGATACTGGTTAGTAGTTTCAGAGTTCCGACTTGTAGGAGATGACGAACGGCCATCGAGACCTCGACTGCTTCCGACAGAAACTAGCCGAGTCTTGTGACGAATGGCCTGACTTGGTGTGCTGTAATTCAGTCTTGTGGCAGTGGGGTTTTCATCTTCTTGATTGATTAGTCCATTTCTGGTTGTCGTGTTTCTCAGGAGAGCCTGGCTTTCAATATCATAGCCTTCTCTTATTGGAGAGCCACAGCGTCCGTGATGAGTCTGTCCATTTAAGGACACCAGAGACTCTGATTGACGAAGCGAGGAGCGGCTAAACAGGCTCTGATTTCTTGTTGGCGGGGAAGATCCCTGACGATCACGGTGAATGCCTGAAGTTCTCCGAGACGGAGAGGACGATCGACTGCTGTGTCCTCCATGTGATAAACTGCTGCTGACATCAGCTTTTCGAGGAGAAATCTTGCCTGGAGTGGTGCATTCCCTCCCTGATGGAGATATTCTCCTGCCCCCACTTAAAGAGTCACTCACTGCTGTTTTCCGCAAGGCACTCCTGAAGTCTGAAATTGCACTTGATTGGGATTTAACTGAATCGGCAAATGATCTGAAGTTTCTTGTCAGAGTTTTTGATTCAACGTGTCGCCCATGTTGTCCATGCAGGGACCCTCTGGATCCCGGGTCCATCCCTCGAGTACGGCCGAAGTTCTGCCTGCCCGGGGAAGTAGTGACCTCGCTTGATCTGAAGGTCGAGTTCCCTCGAGAGGGAGAAGAACAACGAGACTGCCGAGGGGAGCCCTGCCTTGAGGCTTCAAACCGTCTGGATTGCCCGAAGGGAGCAGTGTGAAGGTTAGCGCTGTGTGAGCTGCTGAATCCTTTTGGCCCAGTTGAAGCCAGTGTCTCTGCGATCTTAAAAGGTGTAGGGCTTGGAGAACGCGGGCCGATTTGAGCTTCAACCTCCACAGCGATGTCATAGGGGTCAGGGGGCAAGATCTCCTCAGGCAGGTCCTCATTTCGATCCTCTGGTATCTGCCTTTCAGAGGCGACACCGAGGTTGGGATTTCTGAAGGGAATAGTGTCTTTGGGCTCAATGTTTGCGCTGCTGTAGACGGGATGTCCTCTCTCAAGGTGACGGAACGGAGAGGGTACGCTGTTTTCGTGAAAGGAGCGGACAGAAGAGAAGAGGTGGCCAGTTTCACGCTTGTCTCTGCACTCTTGAAACTCTGGGAGAAGAGAAGAATCAAACTGTGACAGAAATAGAAACACGGAAGGGGGCGTCACCAAACCAGAGAAGCTACTGCACGTTTCCTGAAGTGAAGCAGAGTATATTGTCTTACGGATGATTGCTCAGAGACACCTCCGCCACTCACCTCAAATAGAACGGCTAAGTAAAGAAACACCTTTGGCTGAAACTGGATAAGGATTGGTCATCTGCAGTAAGTCATACGTTTACTGACAGTTCGGTCTGCAGTTGTGTGAGATTTTGCTTATTATTACAAGTGACTGTTAAATAAATGGTCTGGTCTCAAAAAATATATAATTGAACTCCATTTCCAAAACTACAGCCTACCAAGGATTTTTTGATCTATTAGGGCACCTAACAATATAACAGTCGAGTTTTTATGTACCTGAACGCCTGCTGAAGGTGTCTCTGCTCCGAGCTTCGTCCATCCAGGCCCTGGGGTTTGGCCGGTGGCGGGGAGGGTCAAGACGGGTCATCCTTGGTTTCACCGGATGACAACGGATCGGTGAATATTCCTCCTCTGTACTGACGGACCCACTAAACTCTCGGTCGTCTCTCGGGTTTGCACGGCTATTTTGGACAATGAGAACAGAAGAAGAAGCGAAGATCGGGAACACGGATGGAGAGAGGAGAGGAGAGAGAGAGCGTTAAAATCAAAGCAATAACAAAGATCTCACGGAACCAAGACACGACTCGGGGAACTGACACTGCTGTAAAGTTCTGACAATTTGAGCCTAACGACGGCCCAAAATAATCTGAAAACAGTTCGGTCTTTAGAAATCGACAAAACAGATATGTAATCTTCTGAAACCTCTCAAGTTCACCCCTCCAACACCTCACGCCTACCTGTCAGTGCTGTCGTCGTTGTCACTGTCGCAGATATACAGCTCACAGTCAGGGCTCAGGATGCACAAAGAGCTTTCCTCCAAACCCGGAGAGCCTCCCAGGACGTTGCAGTAGCTGCTCACCAAAGACAGCCGGTCAGAGTCGTCCTAATAGGATGACAAAGTAACACACGGGTAAATCACAACGTGGCAGCGGCCACAATGGGACAGAGGAGCGCTGCCGAATCAACCGGCAAACAAAAGGTAGATGTTGGTCGGGCCTCTAACGGCATGCAATCTGTGAAGACTCTCGCAGGAATTTTACTTGAAAAGTAGCTTGATCTCTCCCTCTCCTGCTCGCTCGCCATCAGTCGAGGCTTGCTGATGAGTGTCTGGCCCCACGGACGCACTGCTCTGTTAGGGTTACACCTCTGTAACATGACCCAGCTATGGCTATCCTCATTAATATTTCACCCATTTTTTTTCTCAACATAACTCCTTCTCTAGAAATTGATTGTGATAAGCGCATCTTGGATGACTTCATTGTCAAGTAAATATCAATGCTTTTTGCCCCAGACTAGCAGGAGGTTGTCGAAATGTAAATAGATGGTAATAACTCTGCGCTAAATTTGATCTAAACTCTCTTGCCCTTACCAGGACTGCAGTCACATCAAGGTGACAGCAGCAGCAAAAAACACAGCAGTTGAGCTGTCACTTTTTTTAACCCCTTGTGTTTCAGGATGTCTCGTATTACAGGTCATTCCCAAGACGGCAGTAAGTGATCCAGCTTTGTTAATTTATAATGGCTTGTTCCTCATCGTTACTTCTCATTCTCTGTCACTGACCTTTTATAAATTAGTCCAGACCGGACGCTCATAGATCACCTAACTGTGTTTAAGGCTTTGACAGTGTTTACTCGGGGACCCTCGTCAGTTCTGACTCACAAAAACACTGGAGGTTGTGACGAGTTCTTTCATCAAAACAGAAGAGCTTTATTTTCTGGCCAATAGGAGTGTTTGGTCTTCACGTCTCCCTGCTGACTTCAACTTCTCCTCTTCCCATCTCAACCCTAGTGTCCTAGCTGCTCTATCCTCCCCCCTCTGTCTCTCATCCCCCCTCACCATGCTGCTGGTGTCCCTGTCCTCGGCCTGGGATGGGATGGGCGTTAGCACCCCTCCTTTGCTTCCTTGACATACTCCTTTTATAGCCCCAGTCCCGGTGTCATCCGTGAGTTTCAGCAGGGCCGTCTCCTCAGTGCCCCCCCCTGGGCCCATGTGGAGGTGCCTCTGACGCAGGCAGTCATGGCAGCGAGACGGGTCAAAAATGTTGGGCTGGAACTTAGGACACATAGGGTTGTCGGCGGAGACGTGCATGGTGGCTCTGAAGGGGATCCGGAGGGTCTCATTGCATTCTGAGAAGGGTTAGGAATGGTATCCCACTGAGACAGGTAATACAAAATCTAACATCCCATTCAAAATGGTGTTGTAACACATGCACAAGTGGGTTTCAAACTGTGACCATTTAAATATATCTGATGCTTAGTGATAGAAAGACTCCATGGAATTCATATGTAAAGCAACTTTTTAAGTATCATTCATTAAATTAGTCTGCCTTTGTAATATAAACTATCAAGGGGGAAATAAAAGGAAATAACAGATACGTCATTATTTCTAAATGTCATCTCTCAGGGAACCAAAAGTAAAATCATATATTTTAAAAGTGCCTTTCATTTAAACCACAGAGTACCTAATTATTCCTGCCTGTTTTACATGTCTCATTACATTATATCCGATTTGATTATACTCAATCAAAATTAACAATGAAAGTAATAAATAAATGCAACAAACCACTGGCAGTTTTCAGTTAATGGTTCAGAAGATCCACCAGTCGTATAAAGGAAGGTTGTGAAAAATATTACAGATAAGATAAAGCAACACCATTCAAGTTCTTTACAAATTAAAATATGATCCGACCTGGTGAGGGTTGCTGGGAAGCCCGAAGGAGCTCAGGTCAAATGTAAATCTGGGACACTTTTGTCAGTTTCATCTAAAGAGACCGTCCTGGAAGCTGATGACATCTTAAACACACCCCAACACAGACACACACACACACACACACACACACACACCCCAGGTGTGAATAAAGAATTCATGAATCTAGGATAGAAAAATGGAATGAAGCTGTGATGGGTCCTCAGAAAATAGATAGAAATGATGACTATTACCTGAGAAGAGACAGTCCCACTGTACGACCCCTGGCAAGCACATGCTTCTTGCTCAGACTCTTCAATCCACAGAGCAGGGACCTTCTCTCGTCACCGATTGGCTGATCTGACAATGAGTGAAACAGAGGTGTCCATGAAAGCCATCGTGGCTCCATCACACAAGCTGGAGGTACTGAGGCGAACACACACCTTGAGCCAAAATGGAGGCGGTTTCGGGCCCGTCCGTCCTCTGAGTGACTGTATTAAATATCATGGGCTTTAGAAAGCGAAAAGAGGTGCTTGTTCTTGTGACAGCTGCCACATGCTGGCTCAGGTTAACGTAAATAAATAAAAAGGTGGGGGCGGGGGCAGAGGGACGGACATAGGTTAGATCCACTGGCTGCCTAATGTAGAGCTTGTCATGTTGTCATGGAGCAAAACCGAGTGTGGTGAACGGACCTAAGGGCTGATGCTGCAGAGGACACTATCCAAAGATTAAGGCCTCCTGCACGATTACAAGAAAAGTTCTACATGTAAAAGTGGGGTGAATCTTTAATCCACATAAAAAAACAAACATTTATTTCTTACATGGGTTCATATGGTAGAGCTGGTTTATACACAAATGGAAACAGACCAACAGGTAGTTTAGACTAACAAAGTGAAGCACTTCCGATTCTTCAACACCAGGTTTACGACACAACTATTGAAATTTTCTCAAAAGTGGATATTTTATTTCCGGCTCTCTCTCAGTCACGGTCGTTCTTTCTCCCAGTCTGTCGACGTCTCTGCTGCTTGCTGGTCTTCCCAGAGATGAATTTCCTCTCGCTGACAGCAGGTCGCTTTTCTATGTGAAACCCACGTCCTCTTCGGCCTTCCTGCTTCCCTTTCCTTTTCCGCCTGCTGGTGTATGTGCTGAGCGTGGACGTCAGGGAGCGGATCCTGCACCGTCACAGAGAGAGATGGGGGGGTATAATAATAATAATAATAATGTATATTTTATTTATCTCTCATGGGGAAATTCTTTCACCTGATTTCCAAAAATATGGTGACATAAAATGTAATAAATAAATAAATGAAATAAAACTGTTAAGAAAGTTTTCCTTTAGTTATCTGACATACAAACACAGCAGAGGAGTTCATGTTTTATAAATCAGTATCATGATGTCACTATGTCAACAATCATTGTTTCCAAATTTTTGGATTGTTTTTTGTTAGAGGAAAGTAGACTGTCACAATGATGGATTCTCAAACAAATTAATGGAAACTAGATCTTGATAAACGGCCTGGAGGAGTAACCACTTACTTTTTGGTCAATATTGGTTTCCCAGCTTTTTTGGGCATTGCTTTTGTTTTCTCTCTCTCTTCATCCCCTTCTTCATCATCTTCATTCTCCTCAGTGATCTTGAGGAAAAAGAATCCAAAGATGTTTTTTCAATGTGGATAGATTTTATGCCATGACCTTACAGCTGTGTCTGAAACATTGCAAATACAAATCTTTCATTTAGAATAATGCAGGATACACATGGATAAAGTCAATCAATCACACCTCCATAACTGACCTGATGTGATTCCGGTCCGAGAAGGTGACTCTGACTGAGGTCAAGCTCGCTAATGGTTGTTACAGTGACTGTGTGATTTGGGTGATCAAACTGCACAGACTCTGTTTTGACAGTTATTGCATCTTCCAGATCATCTTCACTTTCATCTGAGGATCAAGTAAAGGAATCCGAGTCAGTAACCGAGTGAAAATTCTCAAAACGAATCGTTAAACTACTGTCTACATGACCTTTGACCGTTAACTCACCAAGGGCTTCTTCTCGCTCCTTCAACATCTTCATATATTCCTTGTGTCTCTGCATGAAAAGGAAAGGACTTCAGTTATTTTTTTGTCCACGATGAAGAGCTTTTGACTTTGACATGCCTGCATGGAAGAAAAGTACATAACCATCACAGTATTTTATCTTGCTGACACTTACCTCTTCTCTGACTCTGGCCTGCTCCTCCTTGATTTTCTTTTTAATTTCTGCAACTGCTGCTTTCCTCCTTTCCACCTTCCTCTTGTGGAAACCAGTGAGGAATTCTCTGCAGGGAGCGACAACAACCGGCACGTAAATGTGTGTTTGTGCGCGTTTAGCGTGTTTACACTCGCCTTAACGTCCAAATTACACTTGTGTTGTAAAAACAGACAAGAGTTTCCGAACAACTAAACTGCCACTCACATTTGAACCTGAGCGATACGTTTGCTTAAACTTTTTAGGCCCGTTAAAAAGCCCAAATAAATTGATGCTTTTTCGGTGAAAACAACAAGGCAGCAACATAAGGACTCTTTTCTCGCAAGGCTTGTAGAGTTTTAGCAAAACAACTCGAAAGCAAATAACAATTATCCGAAAGCTACCAGCTAAAATATATGATAAAAAGAATCGATTTTAGCAAGTTACACTTACTGCCTGTCCTCATCGTTAAATGTAACGATGCATTTGTTTTCTCTCTTCTTCGACCCGGGCTTGAATTTACCATTTCTAGGTACATTGTTGGGTTTTTTCCTGTTTTTCATTTTATGCACGTGAGTTTTTCTATCTACCGGTGTTGTTTTTCCGTTTCCTCGAACGGGTTCGTCCGCGTAAGTCGTCCGACTGGAAACACGAGGGGCGTCAGACTATCCGCCCCAAAGTGAAGGGAAATAAAAAATTAAATCATCAATAAGCATCATATTTATTTATATAAATTAATAAATTTAATTGATATTAACATTAATAATCAGCATTAATAAATAAATAAAAAAACACCGAAAAAGTCGACACTCTCATTTTTTTGAAATCCCCACATACAAAAAGACTTGATGGTCAGATAGTACCTTCGTCAGGAATTTCATTCCGTCAACGTAATTCTCAGAATTGTTCATCACAGAAGAAATGTGTAACTTTTAACATGTACGGACAAATATATTAATGCATAATCGAATTTCTAGAATTAGCTCTACATAAAGTTGCGCTAAATTTCAGCAGCTTAAAAAACGAGATAAAATATATTTTTCATAAATAACATCTTGGTTCAAGGTAAGGTGCCTTTTGATCCCATAGCTTAGTTTTCAAAACTGCCAGCCAATCAAACATGCTAAATTGAAGTCTTGACTGACTGTCAGTCATTACTGGTTACCATACCTACTTATAAAGTCAATATTAGGATTTTTTTTTAATCAAACATCTGCCAATTTACTTATTTTATCCACTATCTCTACTACTACTACTACTACTACAATTTATCCAGCAAAGAGGGAAATTAGGCTCTTGGAGGATTTGTTCTGGAAATCAAACAAATCTAAGTCCAATATTGATTGAAGAAGTAAATGTTGTTAAATGATGTTTTCGTTCTCTACGGGTGACAGCTCTCTTGGACAGGTTTAGGCTGATGTTAGTCTGTGTGTCATACACATTGTGTCCCCTCACTTTGACATAAGAGGTTGCATCCAAAACGAGAGAAATAATTTTACAAAGATTATGAATTCCATCACTGTCAAGTGTTGTTTTATTAAAAAAAAGACATCAGAATAAACACAGAAATTTGGACAAGAAACACCTCATGGGCAGAAGACATGAACTAGAAAATAAACAAAACGAACAAAAAAAGAAAATACAGACAATGACAGTAATAGCAACATATCCAGCCGAACAATGACTTTTTTTGTGCAGTTGTAGCGGTCAGGAAGCAGTCTAAACTGAGGTTACGTGACTGTGGGTTGACCTGCAGGGGACTCTGGGAAAAGACTAAAAGTCTATTTGATAATTAAAAACACAGCAAATAAATGACAACATGTTTCAACCTTAAAATGAAAAAAAAAAAAAAAAAGAAAGGAAAAAAAAAATTAAAATCTTCCTGTGACAGTTAAATGACGTTCCTGCTGCTGCTATGGATACAAAACGACATGAATGGAAAACAAACTAATTTCCCTTCCTCCTCCCAAAAAGCATTTATCTTAGTTTATACAACCATTAAATAAGACAATCGGAGCAAAAAAAAATATATAAGGAATGACAGACATTCCATGTCACATGTAAGTCAACAATTACAAATAAAAAGCAAGAGTGAACAAAGATTTCAACCAGATTCTCAACCTCTGTAATGATGGAGCTTAATAAAAATATTTCCTTTACATCAACATTGAGGTCATTCTGCTCCAGAGATTTTTACATCATATGTGGACAGAAGTATTTTCAGATACAAGTGGCTCCCCACCAAACAATCCCTCAACCACGTTTAGTATGAAGGCAGTCTTAACAGACAGGGAGACAAATTAAATCACCCTCTGGGTTAGAGCATCATTGCATCTCCCTTCCAGTGGCAGGTGAGCACATTCTGTTTATGACCTTCGTTGATCTGCCTATTTACAATCTATTTACAATGTTTTTTAATTATTATCTAAATTGTATTCTTTTCTGTGAGAATGTCTAGGGTTGCCATGTCATGAAACCGTTACTCCAGTATCAGTAAGTCTGTGTGTGTGTGTGCGCTTCTGCCTCTTTTAAGCTCAAAAATGTTTTGCTGCACTTTAAATGGCCACTTGACTCCAATTCAGAATAATGGAGGCGGTGCTGGATAAATCCGGTTCAGCTCCATGGTACAATGTGCTGTTTGAGGTAGTTTAGAAGAGACATGGCCCAGAACCACAGGGCCAGTTCGCAAGTCTCAATCCTACAGCTCAGTGAAGTGAAACAGACCTGGTCTGTATGATCTTAAATGTTTAAATGCTCAAATTTAGCTCTGAGGCCCTTCATGAGACCTCCAACCTTTAGAAGACATGAAATTCCTTTTCAGAGACGATTGTACAGCTCGCTCTCCTGGAACAAATAGGTGAGTGTTTGGACTGATTCTTTATCAGCAGTTGTCAGACAATGTTCCTTTTCTATGTGGGGACAAGTTTAACCTCAAGTTCCTTGTTCAGCAGCAAACGTTCATTTTGAGGCAGTGGGCCAACATGGTGCCATTAACCGCCAGAAGGAGGTCTGTTGCAGCGATGTTACTAAGAATCAGAGAAGCAGGTGGTTTATCCTCTGGTGATTTAGGGGTGTTCGTTACCTTCGTCGGGTCGCGGGGGCAGCAACCGGAGCAGGGAGGCCCAGACTTCCCTCTCCCCAGCCACATGGTCCAGCTCTTCTGGGGGGACCCCTAGGCGTTCCCAGACCAGCCTAGAGACATAGTCTCTCCAGCATGTCCTGGGTCTTCCCCGTGGTCTCTTCCCAGATGGACATGCCCGGAATACCTGCCCCGGGAGGCGTCCAGGAGGCATCCTGACCAGATGCCCGAGCCACCTCATCTGACTCCTCTCTCTGCGGAGGAGCAGCGGCTCTACTCCAAGTTCCTCCCGGATGGCCGAACTTCTCACCCTATCTCTAAGGGAGAGTCCGGCCACCCTGCGGAGAAAACTCATTTCGGCCGCTTGTATTCGCAATCTCGTTCTTTCAGTCACTACCCATAGTTCGTGACCACAGGTGAGGGTAGGAACGTAGGTCGACTGGCAAATTGAGAGCTTCGCCTTATGGCTTAGCTCCCTCTTCACCACGACAGACCGGTACAGAGTCCGCATCACTGCAGACGCTGCCCCGATCCGCCTGTCGATCTCCCGCTCCATCCTTCCCTCACTCGTGAACAAGACCCCGAGATACTTGAACTCCTCCACTTGGGGCAGGACCTCTTCCCCGACCCGGAGTGGGCACTCCACCCGTTTCCGATTGAGCACCATGGTCTCAAGATTTGGAGGTGCTGATCCTCATCCTGGCCGCTTCACATTCGGCTGCGAACCGCTCCAGCGAGAGCTGGAGATCATGGCCTGATGGAGC
>CAAKHD010011848.1:0-48968 GCA_901007705.1 Fistularia tabacaria
AAACGTTACCATAGCGACCAGAGTCAAAGAGTGGATGTTACTCATGTTGTTGGCGCGATGTTATGACGCCGCTAGTAAAGTTGCAGAGGAGTACACAGTGGATTCACGTGTATTATGATATGATTCCATTGTTTTTATGCTAGTCACATCATTTTATTTTGTTGTATTTATCCGCCACACTTTAAAGGCCAATCCATGAAAATATTGTATGACATTAATCCGGTCCTTGGTGCTAAAAAGGTTGGGGACCACTGATCTAGAAGATCTCCCTGACCACCACTCAGAGCGGTTCTAATCTCTTCCCTGAAAACCATACAGCACTCCTTCCCTTTCAGCTTCCCCCACTTTGTTCTAATCTCTACCTTTGTCCTCTTCATCGTCCTTCTCACCAGAGTCATCCTACAGACCACCATCCTCTGCTGTCTGGCTACACTCTCACCGACCACTACTTTGTAGTCACTGATCTCCTTCAGATGACCTCGTCTTTACAAGATGTCGTCTACCTGCGTGCCCCGACTTCCGCTCTTATAAGTTACCTGATGTTCCTGTCTTTTCTGGAAAAAACTATTCACAACAGCCATTTCCATCCTTTTTGCAAAGTCTACAACCATCTGTCCCTCTATGTTCCTATCCTGGATACCAAACCTGCCCATCACTTCTTCATCACCTCTATTACCTGCACCAACATGTCCATTGAAGTCTGCACCAATGACCACTCTCTCATTTCTGGGGATCTTCTGCATCACTTCATCTAACTCATTCCAGAACTTCTCCTTCTCCTCTAACTTAGACATGAACAACATTGAGCATGAAACCTTCAAATTCCAGTTTCAGACTCAAAAATTTATCTGACATTCTTCTCACCTCCAGAACATTCCTAACAAACTCCTCCTTCAAGATAACTCCTGCTCCATTTCTCTTCCTGTCAGTACCATGATAGTACAACTTCAAACCTGCTCCCAGGCTTCTAGCCTTACTCCCTTTCCACCTGGTCTCCTGAACACACAGTATCTCCACCTTCCTTCTCTGCATCATGTCAACCAACTCTCTACCTTCTCCTGTCATCGTCCCAACATTCAAAGTCCCTCCTTTCAGTTCCAGACTCTTGCCTTTCTTCCCTCTCTCTGCTTCTGAAAACGCCTTCCTCCTCTCCTTCTTCGACCCACAGTAGCCTAATTTCCACTGGTACCCTGTAGGATATCGGCACCAAGGTGCTCGTTGTTACCCTGGGTCTCAACCAATCCGGTATGAGATTCACAGATTTGGTTTGCATTGGTTTTGGCAAAAAGTTTAACGCTGGATGCCCTTCCTGACGCAACCCGTTGCATTTATCCGGGCTTGGGACCGGCTCAGGGAGACACTGGGCCGTGCCGCCCCAGGGCTGGCTCCAGGAGACACTGGCCCGTGCTGCCCTGAGGCTGCATACATCAAGTTAATAACAGTTTTGTTAATTTTATTAGACCAATTTAAATGTGACTTGTAAAAAAATAACCAAAATTAAAGATAATATATAAAGAGACAAGAATTCCTTCATCTACTAAACTGTGCAGCATCCGGTGGATTACCTGATTGTTTCGCTTCAGAAATGCGCCGGTCAGAATTTGAAGCATCAGATACAGTCCGATGTCATCTGGAATTGACATCCCAAAACTTCGCAAAGGTCATCAATCTTCAGCTATGACAGGCCAAAAAATTACATCACTGATACGCAAGGCACAAAATGACTTTCTCCTGAAATGGCCGGCCTAGGCTTTTTCCTCACGTTGTTATGGTAAGTCTAGGCATTAAGGTGCAGGCCTCCAGCACGCAATGAAGAACCCCTTGAGGAACCCCATGTCATCCACCCCCGGGGCCCCGCTACTGAAGAGCCCCCCCCCCAGGGTCTCCCGGCTCTGCTTCCTCATTGGAAGGTGTTTCGACGGGATCGAGGAGGCGTGAGAAGTATTCCTGCCACCGATGTACGACGTCCCGCGTTGAGGTCAGCAGCGCCCCGCTCCCCACTTGATGGAGCACTGCTCCCCCCCCCCCCAGATGCCGGAGACACTGGGGTCCACCAGCGGGTTCGAGGACCGCCTTACGGCCGCAACTCTGGACTGCCGCCTCGACAATGGAAGCGCGGAACAAATCCCATTCGGACTCAATGTCCCCCGCCTCCCTCGGGACGTGGTTGTAGCTCCGCCGGAGGTGGGTGTTGAAGCTTCGTCTGCCGGGTCTGACCGGCAACCTCCTTGCTATATGTTCGTCTATATGTCAACATTTTCACTGTTGAATGTTTTTGCTTGTACGGCACTTGATGAGATAATGCAACCTCAACCATGTCCTTAAATCACTCCGTCCTGCTTCTCTTGCTCCTCCTCCAATCAGCCCCCTGTGTCCCTTTGTGCTGCACACTGTTCTCCCATGGTGAAATTAGTGCAGCTTATGTTTTCGTAACATCCAGGGTCGATGATTTTTAACACACCTTCATGCAGATAGCCCAATAGTGGGCTTTATTTATGGCATTTAGTTATTTTTTTTAAAGATGTTATGCAGTTGTATTGTACTTCCGTTAATCATCACATCTGTTTACGAAAATCCCGATCATCATCATTGTCAGCTTCAAGTTTTTTACCAGATGAAATGCCCCGAGTTTGGTAGTCACCTTTCTAAAGGGAAGTCCACCTGAGAGGACTAACTGGTATAAATATACTTTAATGTTTGTCTCATACTTGAAAGTGTTGACAAAAAAAGCACAAAGAATTGTTAATTCTTTAAAAATCACGATTCATAACACATATTTCAATGAACGGGTGCAGCCATTGTTTTACCGGTGCAAAACATTTTTGGGGATCGTGACGTATGGATGTTGCTTATGTTAACGTTGGCTTTCAGCTCTCGTTAACTTTCGCTCTGTACGGTACGGTATGTACGGTACTGTATGTTCAGTAATGATGCCACATTGTGCTGCTTTTGGGTGCAATTTCCATTCCAAGGGAAACAAAGCGCTGATGCTAGTCTACTCAGCTTTCAAAGGCCCAAGAAGAGAAGAAAGGAGTAGGAATTTGCTTGTGGACGCACAAAACTTTCTCAGGATCCACGGCTGTGTTCTTGACGCTCAAAGCTGCTGAAAGAGCTCTCGGTGCTGCTAGTTTTAAATGGACACTACAGCCAAACACCGGACCTCCAGTTTCCTTTCACAAGCATGCAAAGGTCCTCAGGAAACAATTGAAGCCTGTTTGAAGAAACACTACAGGCAGAAGATGCTGGAAGTTCTCCTGCGAGGATGTCGACAACCCGCTTCTGCAGAAGTAGTATCTCATGATGAAAGACCAGGCACCGGCATGATCACGGAGGAAGCTGATGTGATGTGACAGAGAACAGCCGATGACAAAAAGTGGAGCTCCTTACAAAAGATGCTCTCTGTTAGTATAGCAATGCAGTTGCCGCCCAGACACCAGCGACTTTGGCCGACTCTTGGCTCTTCATGTCTTTGTTCATCTCCATTTTGAAGCTCATTTCGACTTCTATCTTCAGTGTGATCCTCCTTGCTCACGCCTCTCGGGTTCAAATGGGAACGGTTGCACAGATGACATTTCCCTTTTGCATCATGCGGTTTATTGAACAGGACCGAGCCAAGGACCAACCTCATGACGTCACTACCCAGACAGCATCAGAATCAGAATCAGAATCAGAATCAGAATCAGAATCAGAATTAGAAAATACTTTATTTGTCCCCGAGGGGCAATTGGGGGGCACATGAGGTAGCAGCATCAAAATGTGAACACCAATAACTATATGAGTGAATATATGAATCTATAACATAGGCAAATAAATAACTGTACAGAATTGTGCAAAATATACTATTGGTAAGAGACTGTGAAGTAAACTGCGCTCTGGGCTGGCATGGTGATAGGGGGTTTGTCGGGTTGCTGGGAATCGAGGAGTCGGGCAGCTCTGGGGACAAAGGTTGCTCTTCTCCTCTGGGTTTCGCAGGCGGGGCAGCTGACTCTGTGACCTGAGGGGAGCCACTCGAAGGCCAGGTTGAAGATGTGGGGCTGGTCTTGGAGGATCTTTTTTGGCTGTTCTTAAGATTTGACTGTCATGGAAAAGGAAGAGAGGTCTGAGGGGGTGGCCAATTATTTTGGTTCAGACCAATGTGGTGCCCTCCAGGCGATTCCTGTCGTGTTGGGTGATGGAATGGAACCAGCAGGTGAAGGAGAAGGTCATTACGTTCTCAATTAAGGCGTAATAGAACATGGTTAGGATTGTGCTGCGAACCTCAAATGACCTTAGCTTCCGGAGCAGGTACTGCCACTGGTGACATTTCCTGATGATTATCTCATGATCTCCTCAGTGTAAACAATAGTGGCCTACAAGTGTTTGTTTTGTTTTTTTTACAATTTTATACAAACTCAGACATGTTGAGAGATTTTTAAATACTTTTTATGTTGCTCGTACAAATATTACAAAAGAACAATAACCTCTTGGTAGCCGAGGATCCCTCTTAACCTCAGTTTCAGATATTACTTTCACTCAGAGCAGGAAACAGTAGTGATCCATCAAGCTGCATCTACTCATGATGACGAGGAAGAGGCTGACAGTGAAAGAGAGTGTTTTGTTTTTGCCATTTGTCATCTATTAATATATTTGATCTTGGTCGGAAGAGTGATGTCAAAAACAAATTTCCCTTTATGGTGACGTCTAACCACCATATCCCCTTGACCCTATCAATGCATGATGTGTTACGATTTTTTATTTATCTATTTATGTTTATTTTCCCATCCTGCCTTATCCAGTCTGGTCTCTCCGACAAATCAAATTGCCTGTCGGGGACAAATGAAAGTGAAGATGATGCCGTTGTTGGTTGTGTATCCAGAGCACGAGCCGGATTCTGCAGCTATAGCCAGGACACGATTAGCCTCCTTGGCATTGGTCACTCTGGTGAGGGGCTAATGAAAATGAAGTGCTGAAAATGATGAATGCATTACAACTTCTATCTATTCATGGTCAAAATGTAAGTTTAAAACTAGATATTTTTCCCTGTTACATAAACAAATCAAACTAAATATTGTCTGTGGAGGTTCTCAGTCATCCAGATGAATTATTGTCGAAATCTTCTTGTCATGGCAACTGGACTTGAATATTTTCTCTTGAAGACGTTTCACTGCTCATCCGAGAGGCTTGTTCAGTTGTGAGTTTCTCAAAGCGAATATTTTTGGGTAGAGAACGATTAGCACTCAGTATATAATACAGTGAAACCCTGACTTATGTGTACATCTATTCAGAGTTTCCTAGCCATCACTCAATCACATTTCTTTTTTGGCATCGTGATACTAGCCGGGATCTGATATATGAGCGAAAGGGATGAGCGCTTGACGGCAACCTGACTGTGAATTAGTGTTTTAACAGTTTGTCGTGCCGCCCGCCACTAGATAGTCCACTGAAATCATGGAAAAACTTGAGCGGGTTGTCGGCTTGTCCATGAAGAGTTGGAGAAGTTATTGTTGTGAGATACCTTGGCCAAGAGCATCATCTGTATGAAGGCATGACATGTTTATGGGATTTAGCGAGGCAGACAGTGGGAACGTCAACAGACAAGGCATCGAAAGAGTCGTTCGAAGCCAGAGTCGGTCTAAATCAAGTTAAGTAACATGGTGTAGGAGAGTGTGAAAGTTATATTTATCAATACATTGTAGCATTTAGTTCGTCCATAAATCTTCTCTTCGCTCTTCCTCTAGACCTCCTGCTTGGCATCTCCAATTCCAGATCTCTCTACCAATATATTCTCCATCCCTCCTCTGTACATGGCCGAACCATCTCAGCCTGGCTTCTCTGACCTTCTCTCCAAAACATGTAACATGTGCTGTCCCTCTGATGGACTCATTCCTGATCCTATCCATCCTGGTCACTCCCAAAGAAGGGTCTCAGTGCTGATCCCTGATGAAGTCCCACCTCTACCTTGAACTTCTCTGTTGCACCTACAGCACACTACACCACTGTCTCACAATCAGCATACATGTCCTGCACCAGTCTAACATACTTCTGTGCCCTCCAGACTTCCTCATACAACACCAGAGTTCTTCTCTCGGCACCCTGTCGTATGCTTTTTCTAGGTCTACAAAAGCACAATGCAGTTCCCTCTGACCTTCTCTGTGCTTCTCTATTAGCATTCTCGAAAGCGAATACTGCATCTGTTGTACTCTTTCTAGGCATGAAGCCATACTGCTGCTCACAAATACTGACTTCAGCTCTCTGTCTAGCTTCTACTACTCTTTCCCATAACTTCATTGTATGGCTCACCAACTTCATCCCCTCTATAGTTACTGCAATTCTGCAAATCCCCCTTATTCTTAAAAATGGGCATCATCACACTTCTTCTCCATTACTCAGGAATCTTCTCTCTCTCTAAGATCCTGTTGAATAATCTAGCCAGAAACTGTGCAGCTGCCTCTCCTGGACACTTCCATACCTCCACAGGTAGATCATCTGGACCAACTGCCTTTCCATTCTACGTCCTTTTCAATGCCTTCCTCACTTCACTTTTCCTAATTCTGGCTACTTTGTGTTCTACAATAGTCACCTCTTCTTCCCTCCCCTCTCTTTCATTTTTCTCATTCATCAGCTCTTCAAAGTACTCTTTCCATCTTCCCATCACTCTTCTAGCACCTGTCAATACATTTCTCTCTCTATCCTGAATCATCCGACCTGCTGTACATCCTGTCCATCTCTATCTCTCAGTTTTGCAAACCTGTATAAATCATTCTCTTCCTCTTTACTGTCCAACCGAGCATACAAGTCATCATACACCCTTTGTTTTGCCTTTGCTACCTCTATCTTTACCTCACGCTGCATCTCCCTGTACTCCTGTCCGTTCTCTTCAGTCCCCTCAGTGTCCCACTTCTTCTTTGCTAACCGCTTTCTTTGAATACACTCCTGCGCTTCCTCATTCAACCGCCAGGTCATTATCTACTTTCCTTCCAGACGACACACCAAGTCCTCTCCTACCTGTATGACTGATCACATTAGCTGTAGTTATCCAGTCATCTGGAAGATCTCCTTGAGTACCCAGAGGTCCTCAACTCCTCCCTGAAAACCATACAACACTCCTCCTTTTTCAGCTTCCGCCACATTGTCCTCTGCTCTGCCTTTGTCCTCTTCATCTTCCGTGTCGCCAGAGTCATCCTACAAACCACCATCCTCTGCTGTCTGGCTACACTCTCACCTACCACTACTTTGCAGTCACTGATCTCTTTCAGATGACCTCGTCTACACAAGATGTAGTCTACCTCCATGCTCTGACTTCCACTCTTATAAGTTACCTTATGTTCCTGTCTTTTCTGATTAAAAGTATTCACAACAGCCATTTCCATCCTTTTCCAGAGTCTACTACCATTTGTCCCTCTACGTTCCTATCCTGGATACCAAAGCTGCCCCATCACTTCTTAATCACTTCTATTGGCTGCACCAACATTTCCATTGAAGTCTGCCCCACAACCACCCTCTCACCTCTGGGGATATTCTACATCACTTCATCTAACTCGTCCCAGAACTTCTCCTTCTCCTCTAACTCACATCCTACCTGTGGGGCATAGCCACTAACAACATTGACCATCACACCTTCAATTTCCAGTGTCAGACTCATAAGTTTATCTGACATTCTTTTGACCTCCAGAACATTCCTAACAAGCTCATCTTTCAAGATAATTCCTTTTCCATTTCTCTTTCTGTCAGTACCGTGATAGTACAACTTAAAACCTGCTCCTTAAATCCTACAACTGAAAACCTGCTCCTAAAACCTGAAGCTTCAGGCTTTGAGCTTTACTCCCTTTCCACCTGGTCTCCTGGACACACAGTATATCCACCTTCCTTCTCTTCATCATGTTAACCAACTCTCTACTTTTTCCTGTCATCGTCCCAACATTCAAAGTCCCCACTCCCAGTCCCAGACTCTTGTCTTTCCTCTTCTCTCTCTGCTTCTGAAAACGCCTTCCTCCTGTCCTTCTTCGACCCACAGTAGCCCAATTTCCACTGGTACCCTGTACGTTATTGGCACCAATGGCGGTCTTTGTTAACCCGGGCCTCGACCGATCCGGTATAAGATTCATAGGTTCTATTTGCATATTTGGTTTGGCAAAAAGTTTAACGCCGGATGCCCTTCGTGACGCAACCTGTTGCATTTATCCGGGCTTGGGACCGGCTCAGGGAGACACTGGCGTTTGCCCCCCGAGTCTGGCTCCGGGAGACACTGGCCTGTGCTGCCCTGAGGCTGCATTACATTTTTCTCATTAAATACACGTTACAAGAATGAAGGGGTGGAATTCAATTCATTTCAATCGGGGAATATGATTTCAGCATACGAACAAATTTAGTTATGAGCTCGGCCACGGAACAAATTCAACTCGTAAGCTGAGGTTCCACTGTACGTGATACTTCCTCCATCAACACAATGTCTGCAGTATATACAAAAGCCACGTATTCATATCAGTAAATATATTGCTATAAACATGTTTCACCGTCACTATTTCAGGAACTGTTTGTTCTGTCTCAAGACACACAATGCTGTAAATTGTTTCACAATTGTGTGAGGTCATACTTCTGTCACACCATTTCATTAACAACGTTATTCTGCCTATAAAATGTTGTCTTGTCACCAAGAAAGTGAATGGAGGCTAAGAGGCCTCACATAGCAAGAGAGAGGGGACACGTAATGAGCACAACATTATTTTAAGTGGTCGGACACTTGTGCGAAATCCCCTGAGACGTTGGTGAGGGAATGAGCCCCGCAGGACAGCAAATACTGAAATGATCAATATTGCTTTTCACAGGCAGCAAATCCAGGGTCATCAAAGTCGTGTGTGCTCAGTTATTTGCTATGATGCTCTTGTTGTGGTGACCCCAGTGGGGGACCCGTCCCTATGTGTCCACATGCACGGAGCTGCAAAAGCATATTCATTACCTCAGAAATTACAGCAGACATTCTGGGCTTTCAGACGGTCGCTCTTGGTTGATTTTCAATTCAAATAGATGTTTCCTTTTAACTGCGTGGCCAGTCTCTGCCCTCAGAGCACAGCAATCATGTTAATCAACCTGCTGTCATTTCAGACGAAAGGATGGAACCAGAGGCTTTTGCATTTGAGATGGATCTCAACAATCTTGAATGATCAAAAAGCCCCGCTTTCACCGTGCCTCAATATGAATCTCTTCCAGGTGGCTTTACCTAAAAACAAACCTCAGACAGCCAAAGCCAGAAAAGGGCTGCCTGAAAGGCTAATGGTGCTTTCCCAAAACATAAGTTTCATGTTAATGCTAGAGCAGGCATTGGCAAACTAGGGCCCGTGGGCCATATACGGCCCGCCTGGTGTTTAAATCTGGCCCGCCGAACCTGAAATTATATTTTAATTAAACCTTACTTATTTTATCTTTTCCCTGAAATATTTGCGGTTTTCAAGAATAGAAAATCAACTTTAACTATGCTAGTGAACAGTCAGAGCAAGAACAGGTGGCTGAGGCACAGAGAATTTTTTTTTCCCAGAAAAAGCACGATTCAAGAGTGAAGTACCAATGTAGTGGTTGGGATACGGAACGGTTGCAGCACCACGACTCCCCACCAACAGAGAAAGAGTTCAAAGACTTTACTGAGGCTCTGGCAATTAATAATAGCATATTTCAGATGAAGCAGAGAAATCAGAGACAGGCAAGGCCGGTACCAGGAAGATGGGCAAGCGAGCGGGGGGTTCCCGAAGTCCAGAGGGAGAGTACGAAGCCCGATGAGGGAGCGCGAAGCCAGATGAGGGAGCGCCGGGCTCCCGAAGACCAGCGAGCGGCTGCAAAATGTTGCGAGAGAGCACAGACCCTCTTGAAGGGAGCTCGAAGCCTGACGAGGGAGAACGGGGCTCCCGAAGACCAGGGAGGGAGCAAGGGGACAGACAGGATCAATTCCAGGAGGTCTCCCTCAGCAGACAAAGGCAACATGTCTATTAGGAAGGGAAAGAAGACAACTGGGCAACTAGAAGGACTGGAAGCTAAGCTTGTAGGTCCACACTGATTGCCTGCCGTGGGTGGCAGCTGTCCTGGTGGACAAATTCAACTGATGAGGCGGAACCACCGGAAAAAGCACTGAGAACCATGACAACCAAGACAAGTTTCATGCTGGCATTCAAATCAGCGATTAGCAATTTTTCTAAGCCTCCAGAGGTGGCACATAAGATGCTGAAGTTGTTTGGCTCAACCTAAATATGTGAGCATACATTCAGCGTCATGAACACCAACAGCACCAGTCACAAATCCAAGTTATCTGACCAACACCTTCGGATCCATCCTGAGAATTGCCACAACACAACTCCCGGCAAAAAATGAAGATCAACAACACTTTTGCCACTGAAACTGAATGTGACTTTCTCCACTGATTTATGAATTCAATGCATTTGGAAAACAACTTTTACGATGAGCCTGGCATACTTAAGAGTTGTCAAGAGGCCAAATCATTTCATGTAATGGCTTGTACAATGACTTCTATTCTATCAATGTCATTCATATTAGTTCACACAAACACTCCATCCATCTGTTCTGGCCCCTCTGTCAAATTTTAGAAACCATTTTGGCCCCTGAGTCAATGTTTGCCCACCTCTGTTCCACAGGCTACAAGTGAAGTATCAGCTACATTAGCATCTCCTTCATATCCTGGCATATGGATGATCTCCAGTCATCTGTTGTCATGGGTTGTTGAATTTTTTTGTCCGTTTTTTGTGATGACATAAATAAGAACAGTCCCCACATTTACACAGAAAGTCCAGCGTCTGGTACCCATCAGATGGAAGTCTGTTGTCATTTGGAAAGAGAGAACTTAACAGAATAGCCACATGTTTGCATGCGGGAACACTCATTCCCCAATCCAGTTCCAACTAAATTGAATCAACCAGAGTGTTTTGAATTACGGTTTTTTGTTTTTTTTTGGAGGTGGGGGACAAAATTAACAGGTTAATCCAGATAACCTAATTAACATGATTAATTAGATTTTTCTGAAACCAATTTACACATGCACAGCGCAAGATGTATCAAAATCCCACAATTCCACTCACCGTTGCTTGTTGGTGCCAAAACTGGTGGAAGAACCAGCTCGATTACTATGGATGACTCAAAACAACATATTGATCCCTCGATGGGTAGTTTGACTACAAAAGTCCCCAAAGATGCCATAATTGCTCAATATAAAGTAGTTTGCACACTCTGGGGGAGGAGAGGAGTTTTCGTTTCACCAAATCACTTCCAACTTAAACTAACACATTAACGCCAAGCAGACATCAGTCTTGGATTCCTCTGCAAGTGCTTCCGTGCTCACAGACCGTCGGGCCCTCTAATAAAGTTTACAAGTTTGTCAGTCTCAGTCGCTGGCAAAAAGACGGCCTAAATTAAGATGGATATTGTTGGATAAAATTAAAAAAGAAAAATATATAGTTGGTAAATATGGTGTGGTTTTCATGGTTCATATCTATTTTATTTTTTTCAATCTGGACATCACATCTGTTGTTTAGTTAAAAAGATATGATTAGTATGTATGTGTGTGTTTGTGCATGTAAGGTGGTGCCATGGTCAGCACTTCTGCCTCGCAGCAAGAAGGTCCTTGGTTTGATTCGGACGAGCGGACTTTCTGTGAGGAGTTTGCACGCCTCCGCATGTTTTAGCGGGTTTCCTGCAGGTTCACCAGTTTCCCCCCAAAGCCCAAAAACATTCATTAAAGACCTTAAATTGCCCGGATGAATGTCTCCATATGTGGCCCTGTGATTGACTAGCGATGGATCCAGGGTGAACTCCCGCCTCTCACCCAATGACAGCAGGAATACGCTCCAGGATAAACAGTGTAAATAATGAATAATGAATATAATGCAGTCTCAGGAGGACACACGCTATTCTCTCTGAACCAGTCCCAAGTCCGGGTAAATGAAGAGGGTTGTGTAAGGAAGGGCATCCGGCTTGAAACTCGTGCCAAAGCCAAATATGCAAATCAAACCTTCAAATCCCCTACAGGATAGGTCGAGGCCCGAGTTAACGAAGACCGCCATTGGCGTCAATAACCTTCAGGGTACCAGTAGAAATTGGGCAACTGTGGGTGGAAGAAGGACAGGAGGAAGGCCTGTTCGGAAGTAGAGAGAGACAAGGAAAGGCAAGAGTCTGAGACTGAGAGCAGGGACTTTGAATATTGGGACGATGACAGGAAATGCTGGAGAGTTGGTTGACATGATGCAGAGAAGGAAGGTGGATATACTGTGTGTCCAAGAGACCAGGTGGAAAGGTAGCGAGGCTATTTATTTGTCCCCTGGGGACATTAGAACAGGTGGTACAAGACAGGACAGCAAGCAGCGCAACTGTTTACCAGCTTGTTTCTTCCCCTATTTACACAAGGGGAAGGAAAAAAAGGTTGTGCAACTACATATGTGAATAACTAATTGCAATTAACCGGAGATTGCAGTGATAAAGTGCAAAGGTATAGTGCAACTTAAATTGTGTAAATCTATTTCCAAGGTGCAAATTGAGCAAGGGTGTTGGGGCAGAGTGTTAATTGTGTGTGTGTCGGTGGGGCTTTAGGAGTTTATGAGTGGAGTTGAGGAGCGAGACAGTCCCGAGTACAAAGGTAGGCCTTTTCCTATGAGTCCTGCAGGCAGGGCAGCGAAGCTGGCAACCTGATGGCAGCCACTCAAACACTGAAAACAGAGCATTTGAGGAGTCTCGGAGGTCACGGCTTGTTGTCCTAAGTGTCATGTTGTTGTATACAGCTGACAAGAGTTCTGAGAGGAATGCCTCTGATATTTGGGCTCACAGTGACAGTGCTCTGCAGCCAGTTTCTGCTCTGGAGGCTGGTTGACTGAAACCAGCAGGTTATGGAGAAGGTGATGATGGTCTCGATGAAGGAGAAGTAAAAGGTCTGAAGGATGCTCTTCCTTACTCCAAAGGGAATTAGCTTCCTGTGGAAAAACAAACCGTAGGAGCAGGTTTTAAGATGTACTATCATGGTATCTGGAAAGAATGGGAGTAGGAGTTTTCTTTAAGGATGAGTTTGTTGATTTTGAGGAATGTTCTGGAGGTGAAAAGAGATACATAGTCAGATAGACTTATGAGTCAGGTACTGGAAATTGAAGGTGTGGTGCTCATTGTTGTTCGTGGTTATATCCCATAGGATTGAGTTGGACGAAGTGATGCGGAATGTCCCCAGAGGTAAGAGAATGGTGATTGGTACAGACTTCAATGGACATGATGGTGCAGGCAGTAGAGGTGATGGGCAGGTTTGGTGTCCAGGATAGGAACGCAGAGGGACAGATGGTTGTGGACTTTGCAAAAAGGGTGGAAATGTCTGTAGTGAGTACTTTTTTTCCAGGAACATAAGGTCACTTATGAGAGCAGAGGTCATAGGTAGACTTCATCTTGTATAGAAGATATAATCTGAAGGAGATCAGTGACTGGAAAGTAGTAGGTGAGGGTGTAGCCAGACAACATGGGATGTTGGTTTATGTGATGACTCTGGTGAAAAGGAAGATGAGGAGGACAAAAGCACAGCAGAGGACAAAGTGGTGGGAGCTGAAAGGGAGGAGTGTTGTATAGTTTCAGGGAGGAGTTGAGAAAGGCTCTGGATGGTCAAGGAGATCCTCCAGGATAACTCGGCTAATGGGATCAGGAAGGAAATGAAGGAAAGTAGATAAGGAGACCTGGTGGGGAATGGGGATGTGCAGGAGTGTATTCAGAGAAAGAGTTTAGCAAAGAAGAAGTGGGACACTGAGGGGACTGAAGAGAGCAGACAGGAGTACAAGAAGATGCAGCGCAAGGTAGAGGTAGCAAAGGCCAAAAAAGGGTGTATGATGACTTGTATGCTCGGTTGGACAGTTAAGTAAGGAGGGAGAGAATGATTTATAAAGGTTGCCAAAAAGAGAGATAGAGATGGACAGGATGTAAAGCAGGTTTGGCTGATTAGAAATAGAGAGGGAAATGTATGTCAGATGCTAGAATAGTGGAAGGTGGGAAGATGAAAAAAGTACCTTCAAGAGCTGATGAATGAGGAAAATGAAAAAGAGTGAAGGGTAGAAGAGGTGACTACTGTGAACCATAAAGTAGCAGAGATTAGTAAAGGTGAAGTGAGGAGGGCATTGAAGAGGATGAAGATTGGAAAGGCCGTTGGTCTTGATAATATACCAGTGGAGGGATGGGAATGTCTAGGAGAGGCAGCAGTGGAGTTCCTAGTTAGATTATTCAAAAGGGTCTGAGAGAGTGACAGGCATTGACTCAAGACCTGAGTCAGACATAGACTCAGGATGCCTGAGGAATGGGGAAGAAGTACAATGGTGCCGGTTTTCAAGAATAAGGGTGATGTGCAGAATTGCAGCAACTATGAAGGAATAAAGTCTCTGAGCTACACAATAAAGTTATGGAAAGAATAGTGGAAACTGAAGGGAGTCAACATTTGTGAGCAGCAGTGTGGTTTCATGCCTAGAAAGTATACTAGAGATACAGCATCATACTTTATGCCATGCTCCCAACTTTGTGGAAACAGATCCGAGCTGGCGCCTTCCTTTTCCAACACGACTGTGCACCTGTGCACAAAGCAAGGTCTAAAAGACATGGATGACAGAGTCTGGTGTGGATGAACTTGACTGGCCTTCCTTGGGCCAGGAATGGGATGTCACTTAAGGTCATATGCGAGTCGAGGCAGGTGAGCGAATACTTTTGGCCATACAGTGTGCAGTGTCTCACGAGTGTCATTGCCTCCACAAAAGAAAACACATTTTATGGTGAATGGGATTTAATCAGAGTTAATCAAAAACAATCCAAAGAAGCCCTCTGAGCGTCTAGAAAGGCTTTTCCAGTTACTACCTTCAAATGCAAGCACCCTATGACGTTTTTCCGGGGTTCTGTGACATGGTAAACAGTTACTGTTATAAAAGAAAAGGAAAGGCTTTTTTAATATTGTCAAGGTTTCCAGAAGTCCTGATGGAGCACATGGTGACTTTGGTTCTTTGCAAGCCAGTCGTGGGATATTTTCTTTGCTGTTCTTTTCTCTCTCTTAAAGAATATCTTGCCTTATTTATTTATAATTCAGTAGCATTCTCTCTCTTTTTAAATATCTGTCCTACTTTTTTAATGTGGAGAGACGCCGTCAGTGGTCAGTAATTCATGGTGCTTTTAAGACGATTTCCATGTGGAATTTTTTACAACTTCAAGAAAAAGTGCTGTGAACTTTCTAAGGGAAAAATCAAGGTATAAGCGAACCAGAGAAAATAAAAAAGCAAACCCGGCAAACCCAAGCATCGCAGTCCAGCAAGGCTGATGATGATGAGAATGTTGAGATGTCGCTGATAACTTTGGGTAAAGTTCCACGCAAGGTGTGGGAAACCATCCTCGTGCTGCTGTCGGGAAAGAAAAATAAGGCGTCGGCGGCGGGGAGGGCGGGGGTGTCGGGGAGGGTTGTTGCCAGGCTGAAAACATCCAATAAATCCTTGCTGCTCCTCTTCCCTCCTACACCCAGATAAAAATGAGCCCTTTGCATCCTAATGTATTCTCTTTCTGACTGAAATAATCAATAACTAGGCGGCCGGGCTTTCACACCTAGCAGGATATGAAACCTGTTACTTTATAATTCATGATGGAGCTGTAATTTAATTTGAAATCACCTCCCGTCACTCAAATATTAGTCCTGAGAAAACAGGAACCTTGCTGATGTTCCATGAATTATTGATTGGGGGGGTGAATGGTAATAAATAGCCAGAAGTATATTCAATCTATGTTGTCGATCTTTTTTTTTTGTCTCGGATGGAAGAGTGGCACCTTTGATTTGGTTTAATTAGCATAATCACATGTCCAATTCCCATTCCCAGCTCTTGTGTCGAGAGTCGCTCCTGAGCAGCTCTACACCGCTCGGTAGTGTTGCTCTTTGATTGAACTGTTGTCATGGTGACCTGGATGTTCGATAGATACCGGACACGACCAGAGAGTCTCTCCTCACTTCTCACACAGAGCTATAATTAAACGTAATTTAGAGCAAACCGCAGCGCTAATCTGTCGGCTGTGACTGAGGGGAGGGCGGCAGAGGAGCGAGCGAGAGTGGACAACTTGATAAACGCTCATTGCGATTCTCGGGGGAAAGAGGGGCATGGACGGAAAGATAGCATCACATCAACGAAATCGCTGGTCAGATGCCTCCGGGGATATTCAAGCGTTGACACGGCCTCAGCTGAATTGATAAATCAATGCTCCAAGCAGTTTGACTTTTAAAAGGACAAATCTCAAAACTGTAAGATTGTTGTACCTTTTGATTTGTTTTTTTCTATTTTCACTTTAGATCAGCAGAATTGGAATTATGTACTGCCAGATTGTTTATTTGTTCCTTCATTTGTTTTCTTATCTGTTGTAGATTTCCATTGACTCTTATTGAAAAACACAAGATTTTGTTGTTGGTTCTTTTTTTAACGATCATAAAATGAGTTGGAATCTCCCAACATCTGGGTAGATGCGTGACCTCAACACTCTCTTAATTCCAGGGGCAGTTATAAAATGACTATCAACGCATTTAGTATTTTGGTTAATGGCTACATTTACAAGTGAATTCCAACTTATGATAAAAAATAATTGTACTGCGGCCTCATGACCATCTATTGACAAACATCTACATTTAAGACAATCTAAGCATCTAAATTTAAGACAAATATAGTGATTCTATTAACTTAATAAATATATATATATATATATATATATATATATATATGTATGAATTTAAATATATATGTATAAATTTGACTTTTTTTCCTGTCAACTATGACGAATAGTCTCACTTTGAGAGGGTTTAAATAGTCCAGGATGGAGGAGACAGAAAAAAATGTCATCAGACTGTGGCATCAAGTCTTGTCTTTTTCTTTTCAATAGTCAAATATTTTCGGAAGACTGATGATGCTTAGTTCAAATAATCCCCGACAAGAGAGAGGAAATCAATTGAAGTAACTTTTGTTCAGTGAGACTAGAGGGAACGAGACACATAATCCCCGATAAAGTCACGCGGCCTTGGCGACTCCATTAGAATCCGGAGATGCAGCTGATAGAAACAGGCAGACATAGCGATGGAGATGGAGCTGTTTACCTTCTCTCCCACACCCCCAGCCCCTGACTCCCTCAAAAAAACACAGCGGCCTATTTATAAACCTTCATATGCACAGAAACCGGCGCGCCAATGTGGTTCCTGCCAGGGATCCCTCTATTCCCACCCCCATCGAAGTTTTCCTTCCTGTTCCCCAAAAGATGATTCACATGTAATTTTCTACCGGGTATCTTTTCAATGAAAAGGCAAGGTTGTTGCATAAGAGCTGCCATGTTATGTAACACCTGTTGTGCAGAGAACAGCTCTCGCTGCGACAGACACACATGATGTGAAAACCCTATTTCTTTTCCCCCCACACAGAAAGACCACCCAACCTCCCTTCCAGCAGGAGCAGACACAAGCTGGACGATTGATTGAGGCTTTAGTTTTGGTTTCTGCGTTGGAATTTTACGGGACCTGGAGTCCACGCAACTTCAACGTGTCCAGGCTAAGTCCATCAATTGCTGCAGTTTAATCAACCTGGTCTGTAAAGTAGAAAATAAGAGATGTCATGCAAGTTTATCAAAAGCATTACCTGAAAATCCTCAATGGGTCCGTGTGAATTGAAAATTGCCAAAATACAGTCAAACATAACCTGGTGACCGAGTTAGCTCCATTTTGGGGTCATTTCATCCGTGACGGTCCTGAAATGGCTTGGTGAGAAGAGACCTTCATCAGTGACTTTGACAGTCGGTTCATCAAACACTCCTGAGAGTGTGACGGCGTATATTTAACACCCATTGCAAGTATTCATTCATTCATTCAGTATCAATGCTGCTGATCCTGCAGTCAGGGTTGCAGGAGGTGCTCTCTTCTTGCTCGCACTCTCAGACCCTTCTGGTGTCTCATCATCGGCTCGTGTGACGGTGGTTTGTGGGCGATTTGAGCGAGGGTTAGCTCGCAGACTCACAGACACATTGAAAAAACCCTCCAGTTGAGTCAAGAGTCGGAGTGGACGGAATTATCCTCTGCTTATTCTGAAGTCAGGGTCCAGGGGGGCGGAGCCTGTCCCAGCTGTCAGTGGGCCAGAGGGCGTGTTCACCCTGGGTCGCTTGCCGGTCAGACACCACTCACTCTCTCATTCACACAAACAGAAACAACCGTTCATTCTGTCTTTCATACGTCACATCAAGACATCCAACATTCACTCTCTCATTCGCACGTCGTACGGAGATAAACAACCATCCACTGTGTCTTTCAGCCTGTCACACACGTCATGTTGTGACAAATAACCATTTATTCTCTCCTCGGTATTTCAGATAAACACATGCAACTATTCCCTCTCATTCACACATCTACACAATTTAGGTTCACCGCTGAACCCACTGCATGTTTTTCAACCGTGGAAGGAAACCGGAGAAGCGGGAGGAAACCCGTGCAGGCACAGGGGAGAACATGCAAACTTCAAACCCCTGTCAGAAGAGAAGAAGAAATATCTTTCTTGTCACATTCAGCTTTACATACAGCACAACTGGACCTGTGCATCTAACCCGTCATGGATGAACCACGAACAGAAGGCAGTCGCGGGCTCAGTGTCTTGCTCAACAACACTGCAACTGGCCAGGAGGAGCAGGGGAATCAAACCGGAAATTTTCGGTCACATCGACAACCGCTCCTCAACCAATAGAACCACGGACCTTCTTGCCGTGAGGCGGGAGCGCTAACCACTGCGCCACCACGCCGCCCTGCACCGCAAGACCGTGTCTACTTTAATGAACAGTCCATCTGTTGACACCCTGGCATTAGATTGGAGCCGCACGTCTGAAAGGAACTATCAGAGAAAGCCGATCTCAAACGACCTTTAACCGCACGGCTCCCTGGTCCCGAATCCTATCGCGTTGAGCCTCATGTGACTGAGACAAAAAATGTGCAACAACGGCACAGGAGCCGTCTCACCACAGAGACAATAAGATTCGGGAGCCTGGTGTCACTTCCTGCCTCCTGGGCGGCGGACACAGATAATGTCCGCCCAAGTGCCCCGACCGCTGAAACGGGCCTTTGTGTCCGGACGCGTCTTTACCTTCTCTTTGGCCTTGACACGGCTGGCAGGAAGGACAGGGGCTGAGAACCAGCGTCCCGACGTCTCCAGCATCAGACTTCTGGTGAGCGGGCAGGGATCTGATCCGTCTGGATTGGCCACAGAGATAATTTGGCCCCGAGGACGAGGTGGCACATCAGCACCTCGCTTGGGACAAAAGACCCAAACAGGAGGAGGGATAACAGTGTTTTGTAATCACAGCTAACAGAGATGCTGCTTCAGTCTGGGTCAATCTGGGTTTTTCTTTTTTTTTCTTTTCCATCAGACCAAGGTAATGGTTTTGGCGGGTAGATAAAGCGTGTCCATATTAGCCAGAGATGTGGATTTTCAGGATCTTCTTTATTTTCCAATTCAGGCTTTTAATGTGCTGCGTTTTTGTGTGTTGGGCAGAACGATTGGCGAGAACCGAAAGTAAATAGCCAGCGTGAAACTCAGAAGAAGACGAGCGGGCAGGAATCGTATCGCTGCTTTTTTCTTCCTTCGGTAAAAACCTAAAAAGCAAAGCTTGTTTATTTAGCTGTTTGATAACGACTTTAAGTTTCAGACCCGTCGCGAAGCAATGACTTGTGACTGTTTCCCTCCAAACCTCAATCACGGTTATTTGCCGTCGCGGGTCAGTGAAGCCTGGACGTGAAGCAGAAATGAGGAAATAGAGCTTGGACGTGGATCCCGGCCCCTATATTTACCAGGACCTGCTCGTATTCGTAACAACCTTCTGTTTTCTGAGGGCCCAGAATCGGTTCGATCGCTCACGAGTACCGAGGAATTCGAATGAATGAATTGTCATCCATTTATGCACAAGGGCTGCGGACAGATAGGAATCAATAGACACCAGTCCTATTATGACACAGACGCATGCTTTGTTAAGCCTCCATTTCCAAGGTTTTTTTTCGTCATATCTTAAGAGCTTTACCAAAGTTTCACATGAGGAAGATATGACACAAACACTGAAGTTGAAATCAATTTCAAATGTTCAAAAACGTGCATCAAAAATGAGGGTGTGGAACAAGTTCAAATTCAGTGAAAGTACTAGGTGTTACCATCCCTGGTGTTTGCATCACTGCTAACGGGGAGGTCTTCAGATATGGTTGCTAAGCAGGGGAACATAGACAGAACCAATGCACGAGGACATGGAGAGCGAAGGAGAGGACCCAGGCAGGAGAGCATTGAGACCGCATGGAGGAGAACAGGGAGAACACGGGAGAACATGAAGTGTTCTTGGCTTTATTAATTCTCGGAGCACCAGAGATACTCACCTTTTCCAATTTGATCGCTTCATCCACATTTTCGCTCACTCGTGGCAGAAGTTCTCTGAAAGCATCCTTCACACGTGTTCATACCCCTCGATCGGATGAGCTCCAAAGTAAGGGCGAGGGTATCTTTATGGGATCTGGGGGTGGCTGCCGCGCAGCTTCGACAGCGGGACACATCGGCAGTTGTGTACCTGAGGGTCACAGGCAGTTCCGACCATTGATCACGACGCACCCTCTGGTGAGGAAGGCCCACCACAGGTTGAACCAGCCTCATTTTCAAAGAAGCTCACAAGCAGAGACAATCAAGTCCGGTTGCCAAGAGGTGTTTGATGATACTGTCTGGAATAATCTCATCCAACTTTGAGTTTGAGTTAAATTCTACAAGGCTCCGCACTTGTAGCCAACAAACTCATCCATCAACTTTATGTTGAGTGAGTTGTTTTTTTTCTCCTATTTACTCAAGTCAATTGGCTTGAAAAATCAAACATATAGCCGACTCTTCCGCATGGTTTTACTGTCAGACAATTGTTCCGAATGTTCTCTCTCCATTTTTCCCTCAATTGGGCAAAGCTGTCTGAGCTGAAGCTTTTCCCAAATGGCATTTCCAATGACTTTTTCCGCTCAGTGGCAGAGAAAAGCAGCTGTTTTACCTGCACAATGTTTCGTAGTAGAACAAAAGGACCCATGAGTGCCAGGCGCACCTTTCAAAGCCTTAAGTATCCCTTAAATACGTCATTAGATACGGCCATGGAGCGGCCCGGTGAGGAGCGAGAGTTTTTCATCCTTCATTAACCTGACTCAATCACAGCGGATTTGCATTCAAGAGCAGATATTGAGGTAATGCTGTAATGCAGAGCGCAGGACGTGGAGGGAATTCTACCTTCCGCCTGCATGATTTTGCTTCCAGTTATCTCCACAGGGACGTCTGGAGGAGGCAAAGGACTGCCTTCGAAAGCCCCCGTCCTCCCCTTCCCGTATCCCCTCATTCGAGCGTCCCACCACTTTGGCCAGGATAGATCTAATTTAAGCCCGGCGTCGTTTGCTCTGCGTCGGTAAGCAGGTGGTTTGCTGGAAATCACGCAGCCGCCGTTTCCTCCTCTTGGCCGCCTTTGCTTTTTTTTTCCCAGCAAGTACAAGGTGACTCTCGTCGAGGTCAGAGAGAGCGCTGCTCTTGGGATTAATGATGAAGACGGCTGAGATGCTCGAGGTCACGTTCTCTTTTGCTAATGACTCGAGACTGACCGACGTGTCAGTAAGCTGATTGTCATCTGCCGCCAAATGCCTCGCAGATCCGCGGGGATCAATTTACTAATTGATATTTTATCAGGCAAGGATCTGGCGTCTCACTTTGGCGTCTCTACATTCCCAGCCGGACATCGCTGTTGTTCAGGTGTTGATATTTTGTTGAATATAGGTTGCGGAGTCACTGTCTGACGAGATTGATTTTGAGCTGTCAACTTAACCAAAAATGCAATGTCCTCTAAACTTCTGGCTGTTCATGTCCAAAGAAGTAGGAGAAATAAGTGCGTACAGATATTGATAATATGCCGAGTTGGATTTTACTGTTTCGAGTTCAGGTATCAGGTTTCATTTGTATGAAACGTTTCGGACAAGAAGAACCAGAAAGCTCTCTGTCGATCACACAGAATAACAATAATTGCAAAATATTAGTAATCATCAAATAAAAGAGTATGAATATAATACACTAGGATGGAGAAAAATAGATTGTTCATATACATGTTCAAGATCCAGAATTCAAAAAGGAAAATGTACACTGGACTGCAATGTCAGCTGGATTTTTAGTTAGCAGCAGATATATAGCAATAGATTTAGGTCATCCTGAAATCTATGAACATAAGTAATGCCACTGTAAATCATGTCTTCTCAACAGTTTAAAGTAGCTGCGCAAATGGAAATCAAGCAGTGCGACGAAGAGGACCTTGCATTTTGCTGACTTGGATTTTAGATTCTTTCAACATATTTGATGACAGTAATGCTGAATACATACGTAGACAGTGGTTAGCTCTTCCGCACGACGGTTCGAAAGTCTCTGGTTCGATTCCGAGGGTGCCTTCTGTGTGGGGTTTTACTGGGTTTCCTTCGGGTTCTCCAGAACCCCTCCACGGTCCAGAGACATTGAGCAGGTAAACTGGAGACGCTGAACTGCTGAGAATGGTGAAGGGCGATAAACTGTGATCGACTCGCGACTGGTCCAGGGCGAATCCCGCCTCTCGCTCAATGCGAAACATCTGGGGTATGGATCCGGTGCCACAGCGACCCTGAGTGCAGGATAAGTGTTAAAAATCATGAACGAATGACTTTTTATAGAGCACCCTCCATTAAAGTGCTGTGAAAATGAGAAGAGATAAGAGTAAAGGACACAAATGGAATAAAAACCTGACGTTTATCTTCGTGCTTATCCTGTAGTGAGGGACACATTGGGGTTCGAGCAGAGGTTGGCAATTCATTTTCACAAGGGGCCATACGGGAAACCCGAATGATGTCGGAGGGCCGAACCGGCAATAACTTGAAATTAATTCTGCTCAGTAGATTAATTATGTCCTCTTGTAAAAGGCAGTAAATTCTACAGTTTGATTCGCTGCTACTGATTATCGGAAGAATAAGCATATTCTGGATATAGTTCTAAAAATATGGGAAATGATGGTGGAGATCAAAAAGGAAAACATTCCTTTGGAGTAATAAGCAGTAAAAACCACAATCACTCCATCAACGTTCTCAGCTCTTTTATCTTCAACTGGATATGCAATGGATCAACTTCACACGAAAAGCCAAATGTGCTTTGGATTTTTGTTGAGTTCATTTTACTTGCTCAGTGGGAGAAATCCAGTCCGGCTTAGGCTTGAACAACTGCATCAAAATCTGGTGAATATCTAAAGTGGATGTGCCAAGGACAGCTGCGAGGTGATCATGAGCGTTGGAGGATCCGTATCTGGATTTGTTGAACGTCATCGCTGACAATGTCTGTTCACATACGTGAACGTGAATTCGAGTCCGCAGTCATCCCACATGATAAGATGAGTACCTGGGCAGTGTCGAGAACATCGCAGCTTCCATCCAAAGCCAGAGACGATTATTCAAAGTTCCCTTCTCTGTCCTTCTGCTGAAGCTCAAGATTTCCTGCGATCTCCTCAACCTCGTGAGAGAGCCACACTCTCAAATGCGAATCCAGGTTAATAAGCTCTCTGTCTGAAAACGTCTCACTAACTGATTTTGTCGCGTGTGACTTCACCGATGTCGACAGCTGCATTTCTGGGTGAGCAAAGCTTTGAAAAGAATCTGTGTTGGTTTTTGCAGTTTAGCTAGCAAAGCATCTGCTCTTCACCAGACAAGCTTTTTTATTCTCCCCCATGTTTGGTTACATAGTGACGATTCAAATTGTTATCTTCATACACAATATCTTGTGGACCGCAAGCTAAGCGCACCTTTACCTCCTGTTCTGTAATAACTATCTAGCAGTCCAGGTCTTGCTGAAACTCAGCATTCAGCATCCACTTTTCTCTTTTCAGTGTGAGCAAACATTTCCAGGCTTAACAGGCTGGCATCACTCGTCTTTCTTGCACCTCACCTCATGGATGTACATACGTGCATCCTCACGATGAAAAAACAACCAAACAGAAAACGGTAGCAGCACACTTTTATCACATGCGCGGAATCAATGTGTATTTTCATCCATGTTCTGAATGACCTCACTGGACAGGGACCCCCAAAAGGGCCAGGTCTGGGTTGGAGGCCTCCAACAAACCTGGTTGTTCTTGGACTGTGGGAGGGAAACCTAAGAACCCTAAGGTCGTGCAATGCCATTGACTTCTTACACTCAGTTGATGTTGAACAATATTCAAAAACGTCCTTCTTTCTCCCCAGATATCACTTTCATCAAGCTGCCACTCCTGACTCGCCGCAGTCTCTTTTGACAATCTTTTGACAGCTGGTGCTTTTTGAATTTCTTAATAGCAGCCAACGTGAAAATAAATCGTCCTTCACGATGTTGCGGCAGGCGGGGGGGGGGTTTGTATAAATCAACGTTAGCACAAGATTGTTCGCCCGCGCAGACATTCCTTCACATGACAAACAGCTCCAGAGGTGCCAGTCGACAGCCCGGATCAGGATTTACCACCTTGATGGCGGTTTGTTCAGCAGCACCAGCTGTTCTACGGCCTCTATTGATGAAGAGGGACATGAAGAAGCAAACCCATTTCCTTTTTGTGTCTGTTTAATCTTTCCACATGCCTCTCACATCACAGCTGTGTTTCTGCATTGGTTGAAAAAAGATGACATGTTGCTAATGTTGCCAGCGCGGGAAAACACAGCCAGCAAGATCAAAACACCGTCATCTTGGTTTTTCTATGCGACGTAGACTCTGGAGCGTTGATGTGTGGTATTCATTTCTGTTTTTTTTTGCAACCTGGCACGTTGATATGAAACCAGCTCAACCGAAGCGAGGCTTGTTGAAGTCAAATTTTTGCTAATCATGGCGTCTCACCGTGTGTTACCGCCGAACTGAAGGTCAGCTTTTGTTGTGCCGTTTTCCCGGTGATGTGATTGCCTTGCAGCCCCCGATGGTACCACTTGTTCACTTAGCAATTAGTCTCTCTGTGTTTCTTTATCCTCCAGCTCTCCACCCTTTGTGTATGTTTTGCCTCCTCAGTGATTCGCCTACGTCTTTTGTGGACATTTTGCTTTTTATATTTTAGACCTTCTGTGTGGATTTAGGTTGTTTTTTTTTTTGTCTAGTTTACCTTCACAGTCCGGGCACATTTTGCAGTGTCATGTTTGTCTGCCTGGTGTTTTTTGAGCCCCTTCCCTCTGTGGCCTGGACTCCCGGACACCAGGACGCCCCTATCCTGCCGTTTCTGTTGTTCTTTTTTTCATTTTTGGACAGTCCAGATTCACTCATGTGAATTTGCAACGTGGTTTTAGTGTCTGAAAGCAAAGCTTGTGAGAAGCTGTATTATGCAATAAACAAAAAAAAATCACGTGACCGTATTTGTATTTTGTACGAATTGGGGATAAAAAATAATTGATTCCCACAGTTTTCTGTCCTCCGAGTGTCCAAACTAATCAAATAATGATTGTAACATGGTTCGTTTCATAGGACTTTTCAAAGGCAAATTTCTGGATACCCACAGGAACTACAGCGTTCGTCTTTGGAACCGAACCTCCCTGGTTCGAGTCCCAGCTCCTCCTAGTGTGTCGAAGCGCTGTTGAGCGAGACGCTGAACCCCTCACTGCTCCCCTGGCGTGGCAGACGGCAGCCGGCTGCTCGTGGTTCATCCAGGATGGCTTCATGCAGAGAACGAATTTCCCCACGAGGGATTGATCAAGTATACATCGCAACTCCATTTGCTAGCCATAGATGCAGGTGCGATTCCATGGTGTGTCCACTCGGGAAAGCGATCATCGGATGACGGCATGCTTACGTTTGCAAAGTTTCTTCAAACAGCCTGTGTGCAGAGGTTGGACAAATCCCTGCATCCAGAAAATCAGTTCTTAGAATAGCGTTGGTTTGCTAAAGGATGGTAATGCTAGCTCGCTTACCGTGTCACAGCTCAACTATTCTATTAACTATGAAATGCCGGTACAGGAAAGTCTGTGGTTTTAAATCGAAGAGACATCATTTGTTTTTTGTTTTTTTTTACAGTTTCTCACTGAAAAGTGGTCCAACCAATTTTCCTCACGTATTCAATGTTCACGGTTTCAATTTCAAATCGTGAATTTGTTCACTGCCTCTGTTGCTGCTGGACACATCACACCCCCCGGGGTCCCAGAGGTGTTCCATTGTAGTCCCATTTCTTTAAATGTAAAGTAATTTTTGTATTCGACTCCTTTATGCTTGAAAATGCTCTTGCAGTTTTGGGAAAAAACAACCCGAGCAGCTCCACGGGCAGGTGTCGGAGGCAGAGATGGCCGTCTTCCCTTTAATTCACTTGGACCAGACTGAATTATCTCTTCTGGAGCTGGAAGGCTTGAAAAAGACTTATATTTGGAAAAAGTTGTCAGCAGAACTCGCAGCTCTGTTCTTTTCGTGATGATCCCAGTAAGCAGGGAGAATGGTTTGCTGTCGATACCAACGCTACTGGCACGCTAGCTGACTGGACCCTCTTTCAGTTCGTGTGAGGAGGTCACATGACATTTCATCACGTGAAGCGGTGTGTCAGCATCGCCTCGCGTCCCCTCTGCTTATTGGTTGCTCTGGCCGCTGCGTTTCGAGGCTCGGCAGGATAGTCAGACTCTTTGACCAGTTCTTGGAAACATTTTCGAGGATATAATTGCAAAATCCAGAGTTGTATTGTCCCCTAATTCCACTCATTCACCCTCCTCCCTTTCCGACTGCATCGTGGAGATCAAATCAGGGTTTTCCTCCATTCTCGACTAAACTGTTCTCATCAGGGGTTCAGCCTCCTCCACACCAAAATCTCATTGTTTCTCTAGCAGCTGTGGTTTCCTCTGACCAGGTTATGAGTCGGGGTGTCATCCTGGGTAGGATTTAGTCTGTCAAGCCCCGGGTCACCCCGTTTCAATCCGTGCCGACCGCTGAACTCCAGCCGTGCTCCACAGACTCCCTCCCTCCCTCTCTGACACACACACACTCTCTTTTCACACGCACACACTCACACACACACACACACACACACACACTCTCTTACACAGTCTCTCACACTCACACACTCTCTCTCTCTCTCTCTCTCCCCATCGACCTGCGCTACCCTACACACTTTAATAAAATGGTGAAGGTGCAATATTCCACATGAGGTGCAATTTTTCATTTTTCATGTTTCATTTCATTATCAAGGTGCAATAAAGAAATTAAAAAATAAAAAAAATAAAAAAATAAAACAGTGCAATAACTGTGATTTTTTGTTCTTATTTATTTGATTTTCTATTTTATTTTCTATGGCTTGCAACCGAACCTGGGTTCTTATTTCCTACCAGATACTGCAAGGTGTGCTGGTATGACATAAAGTTGCTTGAATCCTTGGATCCTTGAATCCTTGAATCCTTGAATCCTTGAATCCTTGAATCCTTGAATCCTACGTAATCACAGCAGACGCCGCCCCTTCCTTACTCCACATGCTGAAGCCATTCTTTTCCACAGCCATCTCCTGGACAGATTATCGCAAAACAACATCTACGTTCCTTCCCTCACTCACGGTCACGAGCTGTGGGTGGCGACCAAAAGAACAAGGTTGTGGATCCATGCAGCTGAAATGAGTTTTCTCCGCAGGGTGTCAGAGGTCTCCCTTCGAGAGGTGAGGAGTTCCACCATCCGGTAGGGGCTCAGAGCAGAGTCGCTGCTTCTTCACTTGGAGAGGAGTCAGATGAGGTGGCTGGGGCATCTGGTGCGGACGCCTCCTGGACGCCTCTCTGGTGAGGTGTTCTGGACACGTCCGACCGGGAGGAGGTCCCGGGGAAGACCTAGAACACGCTGAAGGGACTGTGTCTCTAGGTTGGCCTGGGAGCCCCTCAGAAACCCCCTGGAAGAGCTGGACCAAGTAGCTGGGGAGAGGGAAGTCTGGCCCTCTCTGCTTCGGCTGCTGCCTCTGCGACCCGATCCTGGATAAGCGTTAGGCAATGGAAGGATGGACGGAACTGACATGCATGTGTTTGGACAGTGGAGGGAAGGTCAGGGAACCTGGAGAGAACCCAGGCAGGCACAGGGAGAACATCAAGACTCCACTGGCCTCCACCTCTGAGCTCCTGGCGCCTCGTCCGAGATCAGGGTCATAAAAATGGCACCCGCTAACCTGTACAGATTTTCAGGTTGGTCCTTACAAAGACCTGTCTTGGACTGTTTGCAGGGAGGGGAGGAAGCTGATTGGATGAACAACATTACCATCACAGACTGTCAGGAGCGGGAAAGGAAGGAAAAATCCTTAATCCCCTTCCAACGGGGGGTCTTTCGGTGTTGAGTTCACATGTTGAACCCGTGGCTGCAGGGGTTTCCACCAGGTTCTCCAGTTCCCTCCCAATATCCCAAAACAAGCAGTGAGTTCAAAGAGACCCGAAGGATGGAATCCAGGATGCACCTTCTCTCTTACCCAATGACAGCTGGGATAGGCATCAGGATGAATGAATGAATGAATGAATGAATGAATGAATGAATGAATCAGGTCCCCCGTTTTATTTTCTCCTCTCAGTCAAGAAAATCTTAGCCTCTGGCACCCGTCACTGTTCAGCTCACTTCCACAGACCATGCCAATACGGCAGAATGGCTCATTCCCTGAAAATGAAAAACCTGAGGCCTCACAATATGGGTTCTCTCGTGCCGTCCAGATAAATCTGTTTGGAAAAGACACCTCAAACACATCTTTTTAAAAGACCCCATGTTGTGGAATATTTTGGGGACTTCTTGGTCTTCGGATATTTATTTCAAGACCCCAAAAGGTTCAAGTCTCAGGAAGTACAGAGGAATCTGCAGGAGAGTAGAAGAAGACAAAGCGGGATGGTTTTTGATGCTTAGAGAGGAGGTGCCGTCTTGGAGGACAACCTCGTTTCGGAGGTGTGTTGGGTTTGGAGATGGAGAAGAACACATTGTTTGGAAGACAGATAGTTGATCAGCAACAGACATCTAGTTCATCAAGAACCAAGTACGTGCGACGATTTTGACTTACCCCCCCCCCCATGCGAGTGACACATGGAGTTCACATGCTCAGTACTTTTCCACTGAGAAGAAGATGATTTCTCCAGCATAGACATCAGTCCAATGAACAGTGAGGTCACAGAGTTACATCCAATATTTTCACAGCACCCACACATGTATTTGTTGATGGATATTGAGCAGCGTTCGAGGGTGCCATCGTGTGTCACCTCTGGTTGACTTCCCTGTCAGCTGTGTTTTATTTCACATGTGACACACACACACACATGCGACCACTGAAGGCCGGTCATTTTGATCTTCGCCTCATGTAATCTAATCTAATCCCCCACCATTTTTTTCCCCGTCTCATTGTTTTTTAGGCTTCATTATTTATCCGGCCGTCGAAGCCAGACCAACGCTGTTGCGACTCCTGTTCCAGTCAAGCGAACGACGGGAACACTTTGACGGCTGCGGCATTGTCGTCATGACGACAAGTGTGGAAAAGTCATAGACGACAGCGACCCCTCCCCCATTTCCTTTCCCAGCAAGAATCTGTGACTTTTTTTTTTCCCCTTTTCGATATAACGCTTTACTGCAAGGGGGTTCGGCCAGTGACGTGCACATTCGAGTCCGGCATCCGGTGACGCCCCCCCCCACCCCCCGCTCTCCAATGGCCGCTCTTCATTATTCCACGTCTTTGCTAACCTTTGAATGCAGATGTATCTGCTCCCCTCCAAGCTAGCTCAGTGTTTCTCCCACTGCCTTAAAGGTTAATAGATTTCCCACCCCCTCACCCCCTCTGCTGCCCCCCAACCCAACCCCCACTTTGTGCAGCGAAGCGCAACTGGATGGGTGTCACGGTCATGTGTCACATCAGAGCGTTCACGACGTCGACTTGAAGCGGGATTTCAGGCGTTGTTTTTGTGTGTTTGTTTGTTGTTTTTTTTTCCCAGCTTCCTTAAGATTCATCTTCCGGAAGATTTACATAATTCAGAAATCACTCATGACAAATCTCTCCCTCTCTCTACTTCGTTGGCACACACACACACACACACACACACACACACACACACACACAGACACGTACACACACACACTCACAACATGCCTGCCTTGCGATTCAAAATATTCATCTGTGCTTTAAAAAAAACAATTGTGCCCGCAAGCGCCCGGCCTATCCAGTATGTTCTGTCCCCGAGCAGCATATTTCACGAAGGATAACCTTCAAACTCAAGCCGGTTTTGGTTTGTGGCCAGAGTTGCGAGTCGGTAACTGTAGGGGGCGTTTCAGCGTTCAGCGGCTCCAGCGGGAGACTGACGGCGAGCACGCTGCAGACGAAGACAATGGAGTGAGGACTTGAGTAATTGGAAAGGGGCAAGTCCAACAGCAATGCGGCGAATTGATTTCTCACAGCAAGACGGCAGCATAGGGCTTGTGATCTGCCACGGTGTGCTGCGTTCCATAAGCCGCTTGGCGAAGCTGAAGGCTGGGGGGGAGGGGCTCTGACAGCAGTACACGAGGCATAATTGCGATTGCTAGCAATTGTTGGTGACAGGGTTGGGGTGGGGGGGCTACATTGGAGGGGCCGCCGCTGATGCCACGGTTTCACGTCAAGATGCAGCGAAGCGATGCGACGGGCTGATTCGATCATCCGTGCCATTTCGGCTTACAAGGGTTTCGTCGGCAAGCATCAGCGCGGCGGGTTCTATAAGTTTTAAGTTATACGTAATTCTTTTGAATTTCTACGTTGTTGAAACATTTACGTTCTTTTGATTTCAGATCGCAAGATGAAAAGAAATATGGATTTGAAAAAAAGAGAATAACAACGCTGCTCGGTATTTTGTCACAAGTGGTGGCTGGCAGAGCTTGCATTGATTTAAGGAGCTCACTCTGGCCCCCTAGTGGCCGGAACTGGAAGTTGGGATTTTTTCATTTTCTCCATAGTTTATGTTAATGCACGCTGTCCTCTGAGCTGTAGGATGGCATGGAGCTCGTCAGGACGACCACTGATTAATGACGCCGTTGACTCGGTCGCCGTCCATTACCCCAGCGGCCAATCACTCTCCCGGCTCCTCTGCCACCGTTGTCAATCTGGAATAATCCGTCCGTTTGTCAGCCGGCCGTGTCTCCGTCACATGACTACCTGGGGCGCAGACTCCATTTGCGAGATCCCCTTATCCCGCCCGCCGTCTCATTTGTCCTGCTGGTGAAAGAGGTGGCGTGATTTCGGGGGGATAAATGGTCGTGGACTGAAAAGGAAAAAGAAAGAAGTTTGAGTACACACACTTCTACATTTTTCAATCTTTGAGGTTTACTCAGAAGCGAACGTGGCTGATATTAAAGCACCGCGAATGAGAGCACTTATTGCTGATTATAGTTTTGGCACAAATCAGCGCTGAGCGTTAAAATGATTCGAAGGAGTTCTGACTGCGGTTGTCTGGATCACCTGGAGGGATAATGCAGGGTGGCGGCTGCACCTGCACAAAAACAACAACCGTCATCAGGAGGCAGTCAGAACCATCTAGAAATGATGGGTATTTGACGAAAAAACAAATCATTTGGAAATTGGCTGAAATTTTCTTCGACAAATGATTTTTGATCTTGCCAGAAGAAAAGAAAAATGAATGAATGAATAAATGTATTAAAAAAAAAAACCTTGGATTGACATTTTTTTTCCTCTAAATTTTAGAAATGACAAAATGATTGTGGTTGTACGAATAATCATCACCGGCAAATGTTTAACGGTTATCTTCGGCGGCGCCTCCTCCTCACGCTGAGAAGGTCAGCGATTTGATTCCGACAGGTGGCGTCTCTGCATGGGTTTCCTCCGAAACAAAACATGTCCAAAACATGTAGTGGATTCATCGGAGCCCCCAAATTGCCCAGACATGTGAATGAGAGGGTGAATGGTTATTTTCCGCTATGTGTGGTCCTGTGATCAACTGTGGGCCGGTCATGGCTGAGCCCTGAGCCCTGAGCACAGGACGAGCTCATTTGAAATAATTAACAAAGTCATCAATTTACCTTTAGAATATTGTAAGATTTTACCTCCAGGATCCGTTTCTTATGTATTCAAATAACAATTTTCCTCATCCTGAAATTTCTCTTCCCTGACCGTCAGCATGAGAATCATGACCAGCATGTTTTTCTTTTCTATTGAGCAAAATCTCTTTTGAACCATCTTTTAGTAAAAAAAAAAAATGCTATGAAAACAGGCACAAGCAATTTTCCCCCAAAAAACAAAAAACCTGATACTTTTTTTCGCTCTTCCCTGGGAACATTGTGGATGGAGTGAAAGCGGACATGAAGTGAGTTGGTGTGGTAGAAGAGGAAGGAGAGGAGAAGGTTGGATGGAGGAAAGTGACTTGATGAGGTGACCCCTGAAGAAAAAGAAGAGGACCCGAATCCAAATTCATAAAATGTTCACATGAATATTTAAATCCGAGGGGCAAAGACACGGGCGATAAAAAGACTAAAGATCAATTTAATAAAAGAGAGCAGGAAGACAACACTGAGGGGAAAAGATAAAATGACTAATATTTCAAACATGTACTCGGGACCTTCCGTATAAATGCCCTTTGTGGCCTTTTGAGAACATTTCTAGTATTTTGAAAACATTAGCTACCACTCCCAGGCCAAAAGGGGAAAAGGAACTCTGAATTGAATGTGTCATTTATCGAGGAAATCCGGACATTTTCAGGTTTTAATCGCCCGAAAAAGCAGTTGGCTGATTTCACCGCCACCTATCTTTTAAAATACAGAAGTGAAATCTGTCATTTTCATAATCCTTTTTTAAAATTCTGTGACAACTTTCAGGGGTGGAGGTGGAGCGAATCGCTGCCAGACAGGGCCGACGGCATGGACGAAATTATGCTTTTTCTCTGTGTAATCCTGAAAAGAACCACTTTTGTTTCTTATTCTCCTTTTGGTCAAAAAACAAAAACAACCCCCCCCAAAAAAGCACATTAAACCCTCTATTTAGCCAACCTAGTCATTTTCATGTCCGGCTAAAGGCTGGTGGGTTATTTAATTTTGAGCGTGTTTTGGAAATCAGATCCATCTGTTCTGCTCCTGAAGGCCTTTCATAGTCAGGGACAAGTTTCCCAACGTCCACATCTGCAGCTCCAACTGCGCCAAAGGACAGTCGTTATTAATGTGTCCTTATTATTTTTGGAGCTGGTATTTAAAGTTTGCATTTGTGTGTGTTTTCATCGTGGCCCTCCAGCACCATCGCTGACCTTTAAAACTCTTTTCAAATGGGAACAGAGGAGCGGGTCATTTTTTCAAGAAGGTATCAGTGTTTTTCTCTTTCTCGGCGTGGGACGACAATTCATTACAACCGGCGGCAATGTATTCCGAGGCACGGCCCCTGCCGGGAAGCTGCTCCCGCCGGCAGTTGCTTCTTCCAGCCAAGTGTTTTTGGAGAATGAGGCGGGTGGCGTTTAATTTGTCCCGTGAAAATAAGGGAGGCAGTGAATTGACTGTGGGGGGGAAAAGCAGCACAGTCACAGTGAGCTGCTCCGCTCAAAGGAACTTCCTGATTTGTTTTGGATGCTTTTTTCTCTATGAGGGGATAATTTAGCCGGGGTCCTCCTCACGGCAAGAACATCCCTGGTCTGATTCCGACAGGGGGGGCTTTCTGAGTGGGGTTTGCGTTTTCTCCCAGCGTCCGCTTGGGTTGCTTGTTTCCCAAAAAATGCGGTCGGCCGAATGAGAGGGTGAACGGCCGTACGTCTCCGATGAACGTGTGAAAGAGAACCTCACCTGGGACGACTGACAGGCATCGATATGCTTTACTGTTTGTCTCATACTAGAATGTCTCGTTAAAAAAGAAAAGCACAAAGAACTGTTTTTTCTTTCAAAAAGTCACATTTTCGAACACATATTTTAACCCAGAGACACATCCATCGTTTTTCTAGCACAACACATGCTAGACGGATGATGTACTGAGGTTGCTTGTGTTCACTTTGGCTTTACGCGGGTGTTAACCTTCCTTGGGAAACGAGTGAAGCCTGCTCGAAGAAACGCCACAGGCAGGAGATGCTTGATGTTCTCCTGCGAGGATGTCGACAACCCACTACAGCAGAAGTAGCATCTGATGACAAAAGACCGGGCACCGGCACGATCAGGGAGGAGGCTGAGGAAAAGTCACCTGGTCAGTTAGCGCAGCGGTCCGTAAGTCAACAGTGAAGAGATGATTACAAAAAGTGGAGCTCCTCACAACAGATGTTCTCTCTCGGTGTAGCATAGCAACACCGTTGCCGCACACACGCCAGCGACTTTGGCCGGCTCTTGCCTCTTTGCTCCTTCTTTGTCTTCGTTTTGAAGCACTTTGGGGCTTCTGTCTCGTCTTAGCGTTACCCTCCTCGCTCTGGTCGTTCTCAGGCTCGGATGGGAAGGTTTGCACAGGTGAAATGTTTCGGCACCGTGTGGTGAAATGAAACGGCCAACCAAGTGACATCACTGCCCAGGCAGCCTTGCGACGTAAACAACAATGGCGGCCTACGAGTGAAAAGCTTTTTTACAATTTCATACAAACTAAAATATGTTGAGATATTTCATTTTCATTTTTATGAATCAAAAAGGACGATAACATCTCGGTGACGGGGATCCCTGGAATGAAAGAATGCGTGGTTGTTTATTTCTTTCAGATGAATGCGTGTTTGTCTCTGTGTGTGAATAAGACAATGGATGTTTGTATTTCTTTTCTTTACCTGTAAATAAGAGAGCGAATGGCTGATTCTCTTTACATCTAGCCCTCTGATTGGCTGGCGACCTGGCCAGGGTAACCCCGCCCCTGAATGAATGATGAGGGATTTGTTTTTAATTTTGAACGTATGGATGTGCACTTTGAATGTCGACATCGAGCAAACTGTTCAGGGACTACATGACTAATATTGGATTTCTTTCCTCCTGATCTTTATGGATTTTAGGTGTTTTAAGTCACTACCACACAATTCCTTTTTATTACTTTCACGTATCCATTTCCAAACACCTCGCATCCAATAAAAAACATAATCCAGTCATTTGATGAGACGCCATTCAAGCACGGGGAGGAATTTCGTTGTTACGACAACAACAAAAACGTTTTACACTCAAGGACTGGGGCGAAGATCGAACGGACAGAATAAAGAATGACATCATTGTAAACAGAGACAATGAAAGGAGATTAATCAGATTGAGGGCTTTGGAAAAACCGCAGTATTTCAAGCAAGTATTACTCTGGTGATGAACGATAGTGTTACACTAACTGCGTTGAGGAGTGATTGTTCTGTCTGAGACTAAGTGCACCCGACAGAAAGGAGGCGGGCACTAACCTCTGGACGTCCTTCCCGTCGCTGCTTCCATTATCCCCGTGCACCGCCGTCCTCCGAGGACAGATGAACGAGGGTCGTGCCCATGCCCGGCGCCGGCATTTTACTCTGACCTGAAGACGCTGGACGGGAATCCTAAAGATTTTATTCGAAGGGTTCGGACAGAATTCCCTCAGCCAAACCCCAACCTTGACCCCCGACCCCTGGCCCAGTGATTTAGAGATTACGACTCTGGAGAGACCGGCGAGACCCTCGATAATTGGGGTTGAAGTTTAATTGCAGGCATTCTGAAATCAAATGGAAAACACGGCGGCTTCGGACGGAGAAGCTTGCCCAGGCACCACTGCTCCCCGCGCTTGAATTAAGATCCAAATGCTACCATTAAAAAACATTTTCCGAAAAATGCATCAATCAATGAATTATAATACACGGGATCACATGCAGTTGTGTCCAGAGGAGACTGAACACTTTTGGATTTGTAAAGAGACACAAGATGCTTGGGAGAAAGTGAAACATAAAAAGATCAAAAATACGTAACATTAATCTGCTGAAGCATTAAAGAGAAATTAAAAAGGACAGCTTGGATTGATCTAATAAATGATCGTACTGCTAATACAGGATTGATAAATCAAATATGTCAGGAAAGGATGTATCAATGTGAATAACTAACCACATTATTAAAACTACAGTTCTGGAAAATGAGCATGAAATATGTAAAAAAAAAGCAATCATAAGCATGGATGAGAAGATACTGTGACTTGTATTTAAGCCTTATTTGCCCCGTAGTACGAGATAGCTGGAACACATGAACGTAATTAACAGAAATTTCATGTTTATATTTATAGAAATTTAGATAAAGATAGATAGATAGATAGATAGATAGATAGATAGATAGATAGATAGATAGATAGATAGATAGATAGATAGATAGATAGATAGATAGATAGATAGATAGATAGATAGATAGATAGATAGATAGATAGATAGATAGATAGATAGATAGATAGATAGCTCTCTATATATACTTGACAGAAATCCATGAATTGATAATCCTAATAATAACATATTATTATTATTATCAATTCATGGATTTCTGTCAAGTCAATGCATAGAAAAAAAAGAGAAAATATTAATAATTATTTGAAATAAAAAAACAGAGAGAGAGCTATCTATCTATCTATCTATCTATCTATCTATCTATCTATCTTTCTATCTTCCAATTGATAATTGGGAATCACATATGAATTCAATGTTTCTTCTTTGTTTTTAATATTTCTTCTTTTCATTTGGACGGAACAGCAGCTTGTGCTGTTTCCTCTGGATTGCTTAAAACCCCCACCAGACATGCCGAAAGAAATGCAGTTAAAATAAAAAAAACCCAAAGGCCAGTGTTTCAAATTCTAGAATATAAGATCCACGCCATGACCCTTCTTCGGAAATGATATTTATAATTCATCCAAATCATAATAATAACCTTTTCTGATGAATGAGTGCTGCTATGGGCTTAATTTGCTGGAGGATGTCCCACGATGCACCCTATCATTCCTCCCCTCTGCACTTGCATCCCATCATCAATGCATGATAGTAGCCTCATATCTTCTCTTGACTCCTTGGACTCCCATTTCCTAGTTTCCCACAGGAAGCAGAGTGATCTATCTGCTGCGGTCTTGCCAATATTGAATATAAAATTGTAACATTTCAGTTATTACCATATAACTCACAGCACTACCGGTATTAGCAATAACAGATCATTTCCGCCCGTCCCTTCCCTAAAATATAGTTATTTACATATTTGATTGATTTGAGTCAAACCGCCCGCTGAATATGACGTGAGCTCTCCGTTCTTCTCGCTTCTGCTGTCTCAAACTCCGTGTTCAGACGTTCTCCACTGAGCTCCCTCTGTCTCTGGGTCTCCCAGCCACCAGACATCCTGTCGCGGCACAAAACTTTAATTAAAGTCGACCCTTGCGGCAGCCGTCTCAAACCAGCGAAGACTCAGGGGGCTGAGCGGGTGGTCTCCGTGTCTTTTCTGTCTGGGAAAGGGACACGGCTAGAGTTGAGGCCTGCAGCAGCCCAAAACTCGAAGGTAATGAAGAAATAAATACATATAAATTATTTAAAATTGATTATTTATGAAAAACAACTGGACCGGGGGAAGGGGCAGGACTGCAAACTCACTGGGCACTTATTAGCCAACGAGACGGACTTTACGGAGGGATGAACTGAAAGCAACAGTAGACAAAGAAGTTCTGCTGGTTCTGGAGGTGTTTTGCAGTGAGAGGTAGACAGGAGGAAGAGCTGGTGTTTCCGTGCACGTACAAAAACACCGCGGTGAATATTAAAATGTGTAACTATTATTGGGCACGGAAATAAATTCAGCGCATAAACAACCCTGAGGTGTAAAACTGCTGATTGTAAACAATTCAACAATTAATGATCACAATGAATGCAAATACTTGTCTTTTGTCCAGTTGATAGATGGGATGATTACGGTCTTTCCCAGGGTGTCGTCATGTCTCTGCACCATTCAGCCGTCACCCGGGGGACATTTTAGCTGTTACGTCCTATCTTTTCGCTGAACTTGACGAATGAGATGAAACAGATCCCTGTCACTCCCGGTTTTAGGTATGGATGTCTTTGGAAAGAAACATAACAGATACATCGCCAAAATGATTCATGATTTGAGGGGGAAATATATAAATAAAAATAAATAAAATAGATTTATACAGGATGCCTTCAGGTTCCAGTAAGAGATGAACATCATTGTCATCCACGTTCAAGCTGAAACCATCAACAGTTTGACTGAAACTTCCACAGCCAATCACAACTGATTTTGAGTTTCAAACAAAGGTACTGTCTATGAATGGAGACACACGAGAACAGCCTCTTGATTTGAAGTTTATTTATTTTTTGTTGAATTTCATCACTTTTGCTAGTGAAAATATCTTTTCAGGCTTGTCGCCATTGAGATGCACGTGTCTCATGGTACGGATTGAAAATTATGACTATGTCTTGGGAGGAGCTTCCAGCCTGCAGACCTTTTTAATGTGTTGGTGATATTAGACTGGGATCAAATAGCACCACCCCCACCCTGCAGGCAACTAGCAGCTAATCAAGACTTATTTCACTGTTTCGCTGGAGGTTTGTAGTCTCTGCGGGGGTAAGGGAATCAGGAAACAGCTGCTCTTGTCTCGGTCATCACTTCAGCTTCACCCGCATGTCTGTGCGTGTGTTTGTGTGTGTGTGTGTGTGTGTGTGTGTGTGTGTGCCTGCCTATTGTCGATGTGCTTCAAAAAATAGAAAATAAAAACAAAAAAAACAGAAAATATCAAGCTCTCAATTCTGGCAGGTCTGCAGCAGAGCGAGGCGCAGACTCAAGCAAGAGGGAAATGCAACAGGCTATATTTGTGTGTGTGTGTGTGTGTGTGTGTGTGTGTGTGTGTGTGTGTGTGTGTGTGTGTGTGTGTGTGTGTGTGTGTGTGTGTGTGTGTGTGCCAGACATCAGGTATAAAGCTGAACTTTAAAATCTGTCTGCTCCGTGTCCCCGTAATCAGATCACATAATGTCTTGTCAGCCCTTCCTCACCTCTGGTGGACAAGGGAGGTATCCCTCGGGATTGGATGGTGTCGTGGTATTTCTCAGGATGAAGAGCGCCACTGATGCGTTGACGTCCAGTGCAGCACCGAGGAGTCGGCGGGAAAACTTTCTGTCAAAAGGTTTGTCAGCAGAGAAACTGCTGCACCAAAAATGGAAGTCCTCTCCTTTCCTTGGTGTTTGCCGGAGATCCTGCGGTGGCCTGCGGGTGAAATGACTTGCCTGGCATCAAACAGACAACCTGCGGCAACTCTGTAAAAACTTGTCGATCATGAGCGGGTCTACGATATGATGGTCACCGGTCTTATTTCGTTCACTGTCATCCTTGGGTTACATTCATTTTCGCTCCTGAAGGGCAAGGATCAGGATTTTGACCTTTCTCTTTAGCCTTATAACAAGTATCGCCCTTCACCTGAAAAAAAAATGCCTATTGCACATGTTAAATTACATGATCTCAGTGCAAATATTCATCGCCAGCGACGGGACTTGCTTGCATGCCAGCCTGTGTTTATCGTCTTTAGATTTAAGCTCAAAATATAATAAAGGTGAAGTGTTCCTGTGACTGTGGGCCAGACTCAGGCCACAACCTGGACTTCAGGGACAAAGAGCGCCGAAGATGAACACTTTAACACATCACTTTGATTTCATATCGTCATAGCAGTTATTTTGAAAGTGAATGAATAAATAAAGCTGGAAACAGATGTGACATTGACAGCTGATCAAGTCTAGTGAAGTCAGATGTTCGGAACATCGCGCCGAATCACAACAGACTTGTCTCACAACATGTTCCAGTCGAGCAGGCCTGTACCAAAGTCTTTAAAAGGATTTGCAGAAACCCAACATGCACCTCTGAGCAAACACTTGGTGACAGTGGCAAGGAAATACTGCCTCTTATCGGTGCAGAAACCTTGGACGGATCCCAGCTCAGCGCCGGCAGCCTTCTGTCTCGACCAGCTGGGCTAGAAAGACAGGAGAGCAGGAGTGTGATCGGGACAAAGGTGGGTATGAGGGTTGGAGGGGCAGCCAGAAATTGTTCAACAATATTATGAGAGAACCGAATATAAGCGCTACATAACAGTAGCGCTAATAGTTACATGATACAATAATAGCTTATTATTCATAAGAAAAACAATGGTAGGTTCCTGGCAGTAGATCAAGGGTTCTCCCTGGGAACCTGCGAAATGAGAGAGACCAGGAAGCCGGGAGAAGGTATGAGGTTCCGATGTTATATTGATGATGGGATATGGTTGCAGATAGGAAGAGTGGGAGGACTGAGAGAAGTGCATCATGGGATATTCTTCACCATCGTAAGCACTGGCAGCATAGCTTGGGGCTAGCCTAGCGCTCACAATAAGCTATCTCAAAAAGAAAGGTTTCAAGCCTAAATCTCAAACAAAGAGAGGCTCAATAAAGACTAAAGTTAGCTTTTGTCGTATCTTAAATTAATTTTACTCATTTGAAATAACAGAAAACAAGTTAACTTGTTGATACATATCGTGGATGCATTGCATTATATTCACGTGCGATATGGGTCACACATACACCACGTTTGCGCTTTGCTATTATTTTGTGCTTAATTCCATAGAAAGCGTCTTCTTTCTGGGTTCACCACTTGTCTTACCTATTGCTTTCTTCAGGTCAATGATGATTATTTAAAAAAAAAAAACAACACAAAATAAGCCCAAAGATTAAGGGGGAGCTGGCGTGGCGCGCACCGCACGAATTTTGACTTTTGATTTTCTCGCTCTCGTATTCGCGCCATGATTTTTTGGGGGTATTTCAAGGATGGAATTTGCTGGAATGGCGTTGTGTATCTAAAGAATTGTGTTTATAAAGTGACTGGTATCTTAAGGCACCGCTGTAGTTGATGTTTTTAAGAGCTGGTCAGCTGCTAATTCTATATTGAAGATTAGCAATTCTCTGTCGAGAAGACACTTTTTATGTTGTTGAGTTTTTTTTCCTCCTTTGTTGGTTTTAAAAATGTTTGCTTTTGAAACTATTTTCAAGGTCATCTGCGTCATCTGGGAGAAATTTCCGCCATTCTTCTAAATCTCACTGAGTGTCTTACATCTCTTATAGTCCTCTAATAGGCCATAAAGCGAAGACTCAGCCTTGGGAAAACAGCCTGTGATGATGCTGCGGAGGAGGTCAAGGGGCGGAGATCAGAGGTCGGTCCCGTCTCCTCGGGTGGTTCTGGTGAAAATAAATTAGCCATTCTAATGTCAGTAGCTTGCGGTGAAAAGCGGTCATTAACATTCAGAGGAGCGGAGAGTGGAAATGATGTCCCGTCAGCTGCATACACACACAATAGATATATAAATAAAGAAAATCACCAGCCCAGATACTGAGCGTCTATCACCGTGACAACAGGTTGACATTGGAGCAGCAACAACAAGTTGAAAATTAACATATTAATTGAAAACAGCTGATATTGCATCCGCATCTGCTCATGTACTTCCTGTTTGCACCGGATCAATTGCTTCTCGGTTCAGGAGGGATCCGGGCTGTGCATCGGTTCAGCCAGATAGCAGGATGTTACTTGGAACCTTTGAAAATCCAACCACGTACAGTTTCCTTTTACGCCTATCCAGCATCTTCTCAGCGAGGGATAGAAATGAGGAACTGGATCCACCTGATTAAGATCAATGTTGCCTCGAACAGAGGGAGTTTTCACTCCAAAGACGAGTAAAGACATTCAGCTGTTATTATCTGTAATTCCTGCTCGTCATCAGAAAGGGGTTAAGAGCATTTCCATTCTAAATATTGATTCTAAATGATCAGGAATAGAATAATTTAACCACGGTTGTAACACAACAATATGTTAATAAATGGATATATATATATCTTGTCATGTCTTTAAAGGAAAATACTGCAATGTCTAATAATAAAATAATAAATAAAGAGCAAATTTGGAAGAAATCACCAGAGTTAGCAAATGCAGGAGAAAAAAACCCACGAGAAACACGTGCAACAGATTTAGAGAACTACACATATATACATATAAATATATATACACACACGCACACACAATATATATATATATATATATATATATATATATATATATATATATATACATATATATATATATGACTAGCTGGTGCTTGAAATAATGCAGCCTTAGGAGCCCTAGGAGGGCACAATACAGCGTCTTTTTGAGCCAGTCCCACATCCATCTGGGAGATGGATGTAAAGGGTTGCATCAGGAGCAGCGTCCAGCATAAAACTTGTTCCAAAACCATATATGTGAAACAAACCTACAGCTCTGATACGGTGAGGCAAAGGTGAAGGTAGCAAAGGCCAAACAAAGGACGTATGAGGACTTGGATGCTAGATTAGGCAGTAAGGAGGGAGAGAATGGAGAGATGAAAAGGACGTACAGAAGTTTCGGGTAATTCATGATTGAGAGGGAAATGCATTGACATTCAGTGCCAGAGTGATGGGAAAGATTACTGTGACAGATTACTTGGAAAGAGCTGATGAATGAGGAAAAGGAAAAAGGAGGAAGGGGAAGGGGAAGGACTGTTGTGGACCACGAGATAGCAGAGATTAGTGCAGGTGAAGTAAGGTGGGCATGAAGATCATGAAGAGTGGAAGGGCAGTTGGTCTGGATGACATGCAAGTGGAGGTAAGGTAGTGTCTAGAAGAGGCGGCAGTAGAGTTTCTGGTTTGATTATTCCACAGGATCTTACAGTGTGAAAAGATGTCTGAGGAATGGAAAAGAAGTGTCAGTTTCAGTAACTGTAGGGGAATGAAGATGACGAGCGGTAAAATGACATTATGAGAAAGGGTCGCGGAAATTCGACTGTATTTGTGAGCTGAAGTGTGGTTTCATGTCTGGAAAGAGTACCACAGATGCAGTATTTGCTTCAAGAATGCTGGCAGGGAAGTCCAGGAAAGGTCAGAGAACGCTGCATTGTGCCAATTTAGACCTGAGCAAAGAATCAACAGGCCGCTCAGAGAAGAACTACGGTGCTGCATGAGGAAGTCTGGAGTGGCAGAGAAGCTACGTTAGACTGGTGCAGGACGTGCTTGCGAGATGTTAGACAGTGGTGAGGTGAGCTGCAGGTGTGACAGAGAAGTTCACCGTGGGACTTCATCAGGGATCAGCTCTGACCCCTTTCTTGTTTGCACTGGTGATGGACAGGCTGACAGATGAGATGTTAGGCTGGAATCTCCGTGGACTATGATGTTCGCAGATGACGTTGTGATTTGTAGTGAGAGCAGGGAACTAGTGGAGGAACATCTAGAGAGGTGGAAGTGTGCTCTGGAAAGAACAGAAATGAAGGTTAGCCGCAGCAAGACAGAAGATATGAGTGTGAATGAGAGGGACTCAAGTGGAACGGTGAGGCCACAGGGGGTGGAGATAGAGAAGGTGGAGGATTTTAAGTCCTTAGCATCTGAAAAGAATCAGGCATAACGTGTGATAAAAGACTATCAGCCAGAATGAAAAACTGGGTGTGCAAGTTAATGGTGAGACGAGCGATGCTTTGTGGTTTGGACTGATTGAAACATTTCACTTGCTAAAAAATTCAGCCTAAAAATATGGTCATGTTTTCCAGATTGACTATATTGAATTCAAAAAATGTTCTAGAATGTTCTAAAAACAAAAGATTAAACAATAAAAACCTAGAAACAAGAGCATAAAAATCAGGCAGGAAATACAATATAATACAAATAAGTAATACCCACAGAGATGTGAGGTTTTACAAATATGAAAAGTATCAGGGATGACGTGTGATAAAAATATGAATAAATGGTTTGAACCATCAGCAGCGTTCTGAGAAGCAGCAGAGGAGAGTGGAGGTCACAAGCGTCTGTCACCACTGTTTTCTTTTCAGCGGCCTGAAATGTTTCCGGACCCCTGAGCCAAAACTCGCACCAGAAGAGAGAGTGCCTGGAAGTATGATGTCTCGGTGCTATAAAGAGAAAGAGCCACGGGAAGTTTTTCGACGGGCGCATTGACAGCCTGCCACCCGGGTGACGCAGGCAACCGGAGGCCGGCCAGTGAAAGTGCACGTCGATCTCGGGCCTGCTGGATGGGGCCGCCGCCGCCGCCTCCACCTTCCTGGACCGCCGCTTTCACAGACCCCCTGGTCAAAATATGCCTGTCTGAGTTCTCCGTAAAAGTGAACTAGAGAGTGAAAGACGACTGTTGCACTTCTCTCACTCGTCCCTCTCCTACCCTGTCCTTACTCATGTCCCGTGATGATTGCATTGTTTTCACCTCAACTTCAACCCACTATCAGTCCTTTGACATCAATGCTATTCTTAACTCGTGCTGGTTATGACCACATACCGAGAGGCTGGAGAGCATCTTCTTTTCCCTCTGTGAGGTTCTGCAAAGATGTCACCCAACGCCGGCAAATAAAACTTGGGTTTTGAACCAACAAAGCTGCTCAAATGACAAAAAAAAAAAAAGATGTTCTTAAAAAATAGTGGTCTCCACTTATGTAGGACCTTCAAACTGGAGTCCAGTATCTTGCTCAAGGACTCTCTGGCGTGCAGGAGTCAGGAATCGAACCATCGACTTTCCAACCGCAGGGACGTTCTTTGCCGACTGAGCCACAGTTGCCCCCAAAATATATGTCGCGATGTCCATCTCAGGAAAGTAAGTGAAAGTTTACTGGCACTGTTTCCTGTCAACGTCCCCTAACATTGAACGGGTCTTAAATGAAACTGCATGTACGGTTTAACTTGTAGTGAGGAAACGGACAAATTTCGTTGGAGCGCCAATGATGAAGAGAAAATATCAAACGCATTCGGGGATTTGGTGGCCATATTGTGAGGATTGCACCCAATTTTTTTTGTACGCATCCATCTACCTTTTATCACAATAATTCAAGTTACATTTTTACCTGAATCGGGATTTTATTACATTGAAATGATTCTGTTAAGACGGCTGAGCTTTTTTGAATTTTTGACAGACTTGTGCACATGATGCTTGTCTCGTACTGTATACGCATTTCTTCAACGTGCAACCCGTCATGGTTATTCGCAGGACCCACAACACAGATCGGCTGGATTACAGGAGGAGGTCAGGGATTTGAGGGACATCAGCAGTCGGGATCTTTCAGGTTTCTCCGAGGATCTAGCTGGATAGGGGATGCACAACGCAGGGGGTTCAGGGAATGAAGGACATCGACAACGTAGCAGAACAAGTCAGGATTTTCCAGGATTTTATTGCATCACAGGGCATTGATTAGGTAGTCTGGCAAGGGCATGCAGAGCTGGCTGGCCCATCAGCATCAGGCAACATAGGCAAATGCTAAAAGCCCCATGGCCTCTAGGGGGCGCCACAAAATTGGGGAAAAAATGTCACGTTCAATATAATAATGCTAATAATAATAACAATAATCATAATAACAATAACAACAACAACCACAGCAACAATAATAATAATAATATTAATAATAATGATAATAATAATGATAATAATAATAATAATAATAATAATAATAATAATAATAATAATAATAATAATAATAATAATAATAATAATAATGCATTTTATTTGGAAGAGCCATTTTTTATACTCCAGCAAGTTGCACCAGCATTCACTCGGAAGCTAAGCATTGGCATAACAAAAGATAAAGTCTATAACGAAAGAAAGCATTGAAGTCTATGAAGTTTCTGTAATCTATAATCTACGTCCATAATCTACATCTGTGACCTGTCTATGACCAATGATTATTACATACATGACATAAATATATGATCATAATAATGTGAGTATTTTTGGAGTATAATTACATTGAAACTAACTATTACTATTAACTCTGAACATGGAAAAGCTCACATTGATTCAATTGAAAAGCAATGCCCAATTAATATACTCCTATTACTACAATACCCAATTAATACTACTCCATCTACTACAATGCCCAATTAATATACTCCTATTACTACAATACCCAATTAATACTACTCCATCTACTACAATGCCCAATTAATATACTCCTATTACTACAATGTCCAATTAATACTACTCCATCTACTACAATGCCCAATTAATATACTCCTATTACTACAATACCCAATTAATACTACTCCATCTACTACAATGCCCAATTAATATACTCCTATTACTACAATACCCAATTAATACTACTCCATCTACTGCAATGCCCAATTAATACTACTCCATCTACTACAATGCCCAATTAATATACTCCTATTACTACAATGGCCAATCGATATTTCTATGATAATACCAAATAACCCCCCGAAACGGCAGCTGATTTATTGATGTGGAACCATGGCTGTGTTTGTAATTCAATACTATTATCATAATTTTTCATGTCTTTACAGGATTCTTAATTTGTGGTAAGGGTATTTATGCTGTAATTCATATTTTTTTTGCATTTATTTGTAAAGCATGTAAATTTGATGACATGTTAGCTCAAAAATTACAGACTGGTAAAAACAACGCTGTTCGATTTCTTTTCTGAACAAATGTAAATTGCCGATGGAGGGGGTGCCAAATAAAAGTCTTGCCTGGGATGCAATATTTGATGGGGACAGTTTGAGGGAAAAGAACTCCTGGAAGAGCAGAACAAGTCCAGGACTGCAGCACCCCACCTTCAAAAAAGTTACCTATTTTGCCTCGTAAAATCAGTTTCAAGTGTCGCCTGATGGTTTCATGCTGAGCAGCAGGTCGGTCGTGCGATGAGTTGGTTTCATGTTCTTTCCTTTTTGGAGGTGGGGGCAGTCGGAGAAGTGAGGTTTGGCGGAGCAGGAGTGAGCCGTCTAGACGATGACTGACCTTTCCCTTATCGCCGGTGTTTGGCTGGATTTCTGAGGCTTTGGACTGGTGTTTGTATAACGTCCGCTGACTGCTGACAAACCTTGACCTTTATTCCTGCACAGGCAACATCCAGCCATCTTCATACAGAGGGAGGGGATTATCTCACGCATGATTTGTATCAATTACTAATCTGGCAAATTGCATCGCACCCATTTCATTTAATAACACAGTAATTACTAGATGAGCTGGGGTGTTTTGTCACAGCAGATAGGAGGGATCTCGGTGCTCCCAGCAAGGACCATGTCAAGCGCATCATCTTTCGCCCTGAAAAGTTCACGGTTGGACTTTTTTCTGGCCCAGATTCAGAACCGCCTGCTGGGCTGACGTTGCTCCCCCGTCCAGCTCGTAAAAATAAAAAGTAAAGGATTAAATGACTGCAAAATAATACAGTCCAAGGGCGAAAATAAAACCAGCATTTAACTCTATTTAAAAAAGGAAAAAAAAAAAGAATGAAATAAAAAAGGAAATACTCCAAACTGACGGAAAGTGAGTGTGTCCAAAATGTAATATTGTTACGTTTATCTTATCTTTTAGTAATGACCAGATCACTGATTTGTAACGGGTTTTATTTCATGAGTTCTTCCTTTTGCTTTGTAACTGCTTTTAAATTATACACATATAAATGCGCACACACACATATGTATATATGTATGTATGTAAATATGTATACAAATAGACAAATATACACATCCCCACACATATATATTTGTTTGTGTATACATATATATATATATACATATACATGCATATATATGTATATATAAAAATGCATGTGCTCTGCCAACAATGTTTTGCTTCTTTTGCGTGAATTTGTTCTTTTTAATTTCTAAGTTGCAAACTTTGAATAACTAACCTTTGACTAGAATGCATTACTTTTTTGAACTATGTCACAAATTTATTTTGTATTTGTTTTTTGTTTCACAATAAAGCCAATATTTCCTATTTTATTCACTTTCACTGGAACTTCTCGTGCAAGTTCAGCCCAATGTTTGCTCTTTTTTTGTCGAAATATCCCTTTTTGGTCAATTTCTTGAAATATTTTTCTGATCATTTTTCTTATACAATTAAACCAATATTGCGCATAAATTTACCTCCTTGAATTTTTACATTTTTTGTCAAATTATCGCTCTTTTGGTAAATTTCTCGTCCATTTTTTTTTCAATTTATTTTTTTTACACAGTGAAACCATTATCAAACAATAAATTCACTTCAGCACAATTTCAGTCTTGGTTTCACAAATTTAGTGTTGAATTGGGGCGCTGTCTTGCACACTAACTTCGAGACGATTTCTAAATAATTGTTGATTTTAATTATCTAATGCAAAATTTTAGATGAAGTGAGTTAAGCACTGAAGAGGATGAAGAATGGAAGGCAGTTGGTCCAGATGATAGACCTGTGGAGGTATGGAAGTGTCTAGGAGAGGCAGCGGTAGAGTTTCTGGCTAGATTATTCATCAGGATCTTAGAGAAAGAAAAGATGCCTGAAGAGTGGAGAAGAAGTGTGATGGTGCCCATTTTAAGAATAAGGGGGATGTGCAGAATTGCAGTAACTATAGAGGGATAAAGTTGATGAGCCACACAATGAAGTTATGGGAGAAGAGTAGTGGAAACTAGACTGAGAGCAGAAGTCAGTATTTGTGAGCAGCAGTTTGGCTTCATGCCTAGAAAGATACCACAGATGCAGTATTTGCTTTGAGAATGCTAATAGAGAAGGACAGAGAAAGGCTGCCAAGAGAAGAACTCTGGTTTTGGACCATAACGTTTGCAGATGACATTGTGATCCGTAGTGAGAGCAGGGAACAGGTGGAGGAACATCTTGAAAGGTGGAGGTTTGCTCTGGAAAGGAGAGGAATGAAGGTTCGTCGCAGCAAGACAGAATATATGTGTGTGAATGAGAGGAACCCGGGTGGAACGGTGAGGCTACAGGGAGTGGAGATCAAGAAGGTGGAGGATTTCAGGTACTTAGGGTCAACAGTCCAGAACAACGGAGAGTGTGGAGAAGAGGTTAAGAAACGGGTTCAAGCAGGTTGGAATGGGTGGAGAAAAGTTTCAGGGGTTCTATGAGATAGAAGAACATCATCTAGAATGAAAGGAAAGGTTTACAAAACAGTGGTGAGACCAGAGATGATGTATGGTTTGGTTACAGTGACACTGAACAAAAGACAGGAGGCAGAGATGGAGGAAGCAGAGATGAAGATGTGGAGGTTCTCTTTAGGAGTGACCAGGATGGAGAGGATCAGAAATGAGTCCATCAGAGGGACAGCACATGTTAGATGTT